>CM029371.1:4185416-4262916 GCA_017165825.1 Hepsetus odoe
CTGATGATCATCAATGTCACACGGAGGTTGAAACACAGTCATGTTTGGAACAACCTACCAGCCGAGTTCCTTCAAAAACTGTGTGCAAGTGTACCTAGAAGAACTGATGCTGTTTTGAAGGCAAAGGGTGGTCACACCAAATACTGATTTGATTTAGATTTCTCTTTTGTTCATTCACTGCATTTTGTTGATTGATGAAAATAAATTATTAACACTTCCATTTTTGAAAGCATTCTTTATATATATATATATATATATAGATATATATATATATATATATATACTATAATTAATTTCTATAACTACTATAAACTAGGCGGAGGTTAGAAATACTGATTATGTAACTTCTTTTCTTAAGTAAAAATTAAAACGTACAGGCACTGGAATGTCCTGAGAGTAAATCCGAGACATTTCTATCACCTCGTCTCGCAGGTGTGAAACAATGCAAAACAGCAACAAAGAGGTACAAGACATTAAAGATGTCCAGCTTGTCCATTTTTTATGACATTTTTGTTGCTCACTTGATTGTAATTGGATGGCTGGCTGGAAACCTATGCCTCTAAGACAAAACCCATTAATTCTTTCTCCTTTAATGACAATCACACACCACTGCAATTATTTTCAGCAGTGTCAGAACTCTGGTGCATTCGTTTAGAGGCTGAAAGGACAGGGACTTGTCTCCTGCCGATTTGGCTGTTCATTACTTTTTATTAATTCATACTTTAACAAAAAAAAAATAGACTTTAATTGTTAAATTTAGTTTGATTTTAAATGTAAGCTCTCACTTATGACCCACTTCAAATTAATGTCCATCTATCATTTTGCTATTAATTTGTTTTCATTAATTATTTCCTTTTTATGAAAAAATAACTTTCATTGTTAATTTTCTTTTAATTTTCAATGTGACCTTTCAGTTCTGACTCACTGCCAAATTAAAGTCAGACTTCAAGCAGCCTGCTCTCCGGCAGAAATTAAAATAACAGACTGGTCACAGCAGCTTCTGAAGATTCTTTAGAAAGTTGTATAAACGTATTCGTTAGAACTGATAGTGGTTTAGTAGTATAGTGAGTACTACTGGTAATGGGGGGTAATAGTGGGTACTAGTTGATACTAGTGGGTACTAGTGGTAATAAGAGGTACTAGTGGTAATAGTGGGTACTAGTGGTAATAGTGGGTAATAATGGGTACTAGTGGTAATAGTGGGTACTAGTGGTAATAGTGGGTAATAGTGGGTAATAATGGGTACTAGTGGTAATAGTGGGTAATAGTGGTAATAATGGGTAATAGTGGGTAATAATGGTACTAGTGGTAATAGTGGGTAATAGTGGTTAATAATGGGTACTAGTGGTAATAGTGGGTAAAAGTGGGTAATAATGGGTACTAGTGGTAATAGTGGGTAATAGTGGGTAATAATGGGTACTAGTGGTAATAGTGGGTACTAGTGGTAATAGTGGGTAATAGTGGGTAATAGTGGGTAATAATGGGTACTAGTGGTAATAGTGGGTAATAGTGGTAAATAATGGGTACTAGTGGTAATAGTGGGTAATAGTGGGTAATAATGGGTACCAGTGGTAATAGTGGGTAATAATGGGTACTAGTGGTAATAGTGGGTACTAGTGGTAATAGTGGGTAATAGTGGTAATAGTGGGTAATAGTGGGTAATAGTGGTAATAGTGGGTAATAGTGGGTAATAATGGGTACTAGTGGTAATAGTGGGTAATAGTGGGTAATAGTGGGTAATAGTGGGTAATAATGGGTACTATTGGTAATAGTGGGTACTAGTGGTAATAGGAGGTAATAGTGGGTACTAGTGTTAATTGTGGGTTCTAGTGTTAATAGTGGGTAATAGTGGATACTAGTGGTAATAGGAAACAATAGTGATAATAGTGGGTACTAGTGGTAATAATGGGTACTAGTATGTACTAGTGGTAATAGTGGGTATTAGTAGGCATTAGTTGGTAATAGTAGATACAACCATGTGACCTTCAGTATTCCTCTCCTTGACACCTTATCTCTGTTCCCTTCACCAACATGACTATTACAATCTGCACCAATCACCACTCTCTATTCCCTGGGTATACTCTCTATCACTTCATCTAACTCACTCCAGAATTCTTCTTTCTCTTCCCTTTCACAACCAACTTTTGGGGCATAAGCACTAATAGCATTCATTATCACACCTTCAACTTCCAGCTTCAAACTCATCACCCTCCCTGACACCCTCTTCACCTCCAAAACACTCTTCACATACTCTTCCTTCAGGATAACACCTCCCCCATTCCTCCTTCTATCCACACCATGGTAGAACAATTTAAACCCTCTTCCAATTCAACTGTGCTTACTACCCTTCCATCTTGTCTCTCACACACAAAATGTCAACCATTCTTTTCTCCATCACATCAGATAATTCTCTACCTTTACCAGTCATGCTGCCAACATTCAAAGTTCCTACCCTCACTTCCACTCTCCTCTCCTTCTTTCTCTTCTCCTCCCTCTGGACATGCCTTCCTCCTCTTCTTCTTCTTTTCCTTCAGCCAACAGTAACCCAGTTTCCACCAGCAATCTGTAGGCTAACAGCCCTGGTGGCAATCGTTGTTAACCCGGGCCTCGACCAATCTGGTATGGAAGTCTGTGTCATTGTCTGCAAATTGATTTGGCAAAGTTTTAGACCGGATGCCCTTCCTGATGTAACCCTCCCCATTTACCCAGGCTTGGGACTGGCACGAAGAAATACACTGGCTTATGCATCCCTAGTGGCTGGGTTAAAAAATGGGTAATAGTGGGTAATAAAGGATAAAATGGGGTAATAGCGGGTAATGGGGTAATGGGAGTAATATGGGGTAATAGCGGGTAATAGGGGTTTATAGTGGGTAATGGAATAATGGGGGTAATAGTGGGTAATGGGGTAATGGGGGTAATAGTGGGTAATGGGTTTATACTGGGTAATGAGATAATAGGGGTTATATAGTGGGTAATAGGGGATAATAGTGGGTAATAGTAGGTAATTGGGGAAATAGGGGGTAATAGTGGGTGATATAGGGTAATAATGGGTACTAGTCAGTAATAGTAAGTTCAAGTGATAATGGGGGTAACAGTAGGTAATAGTGAGCACTACTGGGTAATTGTGAGTAATAGTAGTAATAATGGGTGAAAGTGAAAGTGACAACCCTTGTCATTGTGAAACACACCACAGCGCAAAACAACAAAATTCAATCTCTGCATTTCACCCATTCAAACACATGCAGCAGGGGGTAGCTATTGAAAGCACCCGGGGAGCAGTGACAGGGACGGTACCTTGCTCTAGGGTACCCCAGGGCAATCTACCGGTCTGGGATTCAAACTATGGGTAATATGGGGTAATAGTGGTTTATAGTGGGTAATGGGGTAATAGTGGATAATAGGTAATGGGGGTAATAGGGGGTAATAGTGGGTAATAGGGGTCTATAGTGGATAATGGTGTAAGGGGCTAATAATGGGTAATGGGGTTATTGGTGGGTAATGGGGGTAATGGAGACAATAATGGGTAATAAGGGATAATAGTTGGTAATGGGGTTATTGATGGATAATGGGGCTAATTCAGGTAATAGTGTTTAATGGGGTAATAGTGGGTAATAATGGATAAAAGGGGGTAATAGGGGTAATAGTGGGTACTAGTGGTAATGGAGTAACAGTAAGTAATAGTGGACACTACTGGGTAATTGTGGGTGACAGTAGTAATAGTGGGTATGAGTGGTAATAGGGGGAAAAAGTAGTAATAGTGGGCTTTAGTGGGTAATAATGGGTAATGGGGTAATAATGGGTAATGCGGTAATGGGGGTACTAGTGGGTAATGGGGTAATAAGGGGTAATAGAGGTAATACTGGATTACTATACTGGAAAACTATAACTAGCAGAGAATTTAGTGTCAGGGTCACGTTAGAATCGCCTTCCTCAGAATTTCTGTAATACTGTCTGTTTTGAAAACTCAATTAAAAGCATATTTATTCTGTTGGTGTTTGGCTTCTTCTCCCATCTCTTGATCCTTCGATCCATTTCTAATGGCTGTTCTTATGGGATGCTGCAGTTTGTCTTTGGTTTATATCCTGTGTCTGTGAACAGTTTGGTTAAGGTTATCTCATGCTCATATGTAAAGTTCTTTGTTCTGAGAAAGTCTAAATTAAACTGATGATGATGATGGTGAATATGGTTATGACAATGACATTTAACACAGAGGAAAAGCAGTGACAGCTTGCACCAACACCAACACACCAACAAACACTTACAGACAAACACTCATTTTTCCCCCAGCAGGGTGAGGATTCCCTGCTCCCTCAACCGCAACTGATGACTTTCACTGACCTTCAAAGTTCTGGTGTGGTTAATATCAAACAAGCCCAATGAAAGGGACAGTTTTTAATAACAGTGACGGACTGTATCATATAAGCCAAAATAACAGGTATATTTTGAAGGTCATGGAGGTGAAAAGTCACCAAAATGAGGTCAAATGATACCAGTGCTTCTTTTCAAACTGCACTTAACATCATTTTCACTCTTTCGACCAATCAGAGTGCTCCAAACCAAACAAACAGGAAAGACCATTCCAAGTGGGAGTTGTTTTGGGGAAACAAGATGGGTCCTCATTTCTTTGGCGAATGGAAATCAAGACCCCATGAAGACCTCAGCTATGCTCAGTCATTGCATCCTGCGCTTGGTTCCAAATGATTAGACGTGCTGACTCACAGAAGGGGGAGTTTTCTGCTTCCCCCACCGCCTAAGCAACTGCTGTGATTTATCACATCTCGCTGCCGTAATGACAAATGGTTCAATCCCCACCTCACAGGGGGGAAAAAAAACGGGTGTGTGTCTGTGTGTGTGTGTGTGTGTGTCTGTGTGTGTGCATCAGTGTGTGTGCGTTTAGTTACACGCCGTGGACAGTTTAACATCTGCAGCCTCCCCAGAGATGAATACCATGGAGAGTTAATGCATGAACTCGGAGAAGGTGCCACCTGCTGACTTGATTGAAGCCAGCACCTGAGTATCCCACACACAATGCTACAGCAGACCATTTACACGAAAGTGGATTTTAAATGACCTGTATTGTAAAGAGGCAAGATTTCCTCCCTTTCCATGAGTTGATATTGTCTGAAATAACATATCATTTATGTTGACTCTTTACAGCTTTTAACAGCAAAATAAGCAGTGCTTGATTCCTTGAGTTCCGGGATCTCATGAAAAGAAGACATTTCTCATTACTCATTATAGAGCTCATTGGGGCAGCGGTAGCCTAGTGGTTAGGATGTTGGCCCCACGATTGGAAGATTGGGGGTTCAAACCCCTTACCAGTAGGTTGCTCTGAGGTACCCTTAAGAAAGGTACCATCCCTGTCACTGCTCCCTGGGCTCATTCATAGCTGCACGGTGTTTGTGTGCGTGGGTTAAACACAGAGGTCCAATTTTGTTGTGGTTCACTGTGCTATGCAATGACAAGAATAGCCACACAAAAAAAGAAAAATTACTTTAGCTCAAATGCTTTTACAGGGAATTATCCATTTTTTTTTTTTTACATCACTGCACCTCTTCTCAACATTAAGACTTCAACCTAAATTAACAGATTATAAATGACGGTCATGTCCGTCAGTGCAGATCATGGCTTACAGACGTAACAAGATAATAATTAGAAGATCAAACAGAGAAGAAAGAGAGAATGAATACAGGTCTGGAATCTTCTGCCTGTGAAGGGAGAACTAGTAGAGATGTAGATGAAAGTGAAAGAACATTTTCTGAGCATTTATGGCTTTGGCAAACGCTCTCATCCAGAGTGATCATCTCCCTGGAGCAACTTGAGGATGATGGTCTTGCTCAGGAACCCACTGATTGTGGTGGTGCTGGAGGGAGGATTTGAACCTGCAACATCTTGGCTTATAAATGATCATCCTCCCACCAGACCTCCACCACACCAAATAATTGGTTGCCTTTAGTTAAAATAGTCGACCAGTATTTGAATCACTGAATGGAGATGTCCTTCAAGGGGCTGCGTTGTACTTTTATAATTTGAGTACATTTCAAAACCCATACTTCTTTTACTTTTAAAAAGCTGAATCAGTATTTCTAATTTTCCCAGAGTCACTTGCCACACAAGTATCTGTACTTAAATAAGGACTGTAGCACTTTAACCAATTCTGCCAGTCTAGTAAATCTAAGGTGAACTGACCTTTCTTCCATGGTCTTAGGAGGGGATTCACACTGCACTTTTACTGAACGCTGAAACTCACAAGCACACTCCTGCACTTTTCTCTGTTGCTAAGCAACAATGAGTTAAAGCCATCTAGTTCAAATGAACCGAACCAGTTGCTTGTTAACAATAGATAACACGATAAAACTCTTTTGTTCACCCACTTAATGTCATTTACATTTTCAACTATGTCTATTTTTGCTATTTCTGTCTATTTCTAAACGTACTAACAAAGTACATACATCAGGCACATCTGTTTATAAATCTACATATTTTTCACATTTTCTATTCTTAGTGTAATTATTCTAATAAAACCGCTAAGTATTTTATTTTATTTTAATATAGTATATTAATAGTAACTGAATATAGTTCATGAATATAGGTTGCATTTAATTGCTGGATGTTTCTGTATAACAAATGCCAAATAAACCTTGATCTTGATCACAAATCACACCTCCTTTAGGTCACGACTTATTGGTCAGAACACTAAGACACCCAGTGCATGAGTCTTTCCCATTGAAAACAACAGAGAAAAGGCCCCTTGCTGAAAGCAGCTTTTTTCTTTCCAGCGACGTATTGCTAAGCCTGATTAGGTTCACATTTGAACTTTTTTCCCTCTTGTTTAATCCCGATCTTGGCTGTATGTGAGCTGTCGTTAATTATGTGTTCTTTGTACATGAGCCCTGAGAGACTACTTTTGAAAATTAGCCACCTGGTTAACACTGCCACTTTTAACTTTGGGTTAATTAATGTGCCTTGTCCCTGAAATATGAATCAAAAAAATAAATAAATTAATTACTTTGAGATGGAAGAGTATCAGCCTGGCAGCCATTCACCAAAACACTGAACGATGGGGTTTGACATTTTGGCCCTCAGAGTCACTGGTAGCGATCTCAATGGGAAAAGCAATGATGGATGAAAAGAAGTTAAATGGCTTCTGTGAGCAGTGTGGTTACATCTCATAATGTTTTAGCTCATGATGGAGCATGGGAACTGGGGCATGGTGGTACATGGAGATGAGAGGTAAACAAAGCAGGAGAATTACGAATCCCTAAGGTGGGGTACTTAGTGACAAGACAACGGGCACGTGTTTAAAGACGAATGATAAAATCAGTCTCTGTGTTTATCGCTGCAAGATCAAAAACATTAAAAGAGGGCAAGTATGACAGCATTTGGAAAGGCTTAAATTATTCAGGCTGTTTACAGCTCTACATCATTACTTTTTGCTCTGCCACTGAATTAAATGGTGCAGGTTACTGTCATGCAGTGCTGAAATACGTTTCAACATTTGAAGGTTCACTGCAGGTCAACTCTTCCCAATGCGGTTCTTGCTGTGATCTGCCAGCACAGCCATAAAACTCTTTCCTTGCAAGGAATAGTTACTGTTCCCTGGTCAGAATTAAATATATCCAATCCCTGAATGAACCTGCCGCCTTGGGTGAACTTTCGGCGATGCAATTCTCATAGCTTTCAGCTGCAAAACTGAGGTTAATCAACAGCAGCATTAAGTGAAAGTGACTATTTTTTGTCATTGTGAAACACAGCACAGTGAGCTACAACAAAATGCAATCTCTGCTTTTCACCCACACACATCGTGCAGCAGGGGGCAACTACTGAAAGCACACAGGGGGCAGTGACGGGTCGCAAGGTACCTCATAGCAACCCACCGGTCTGGGATTCAAACTCATGACCTTCCGATCCTGGTGCCTAGTTCCTAACCACTAGGCCACCACTGCCCCAGCACTGCTGTTAAGGGAAAAGCATGAAGAAACAAGGAGATCCTCTGATATTTTATAAATTCAGAGCTCTGTTGGAAGAGTCTTGTTTCATAACGTTTCTATCAGACCTGTTTGATCAGCCAGACTCATAAGATGAATATGATTTACAGCAGTTGATTGCATTTTTTCTTTCTGAAAAACATATCATGAGTAAATTATGATGTGATGTGCACTGCTGACAGATTAAAACGTGTTAATTTAATTAAAAACATTTTATTTAATTTTTCCCCTCCAACATGAACTTGTCACATATATTTCACAGACGATAAGTGTTAAAACACAAGACACACATGAATAATGTGCGAAGAAATGCAAATGTACAAGAATATTTCCATTAATCTACTGTGAAAGGTTTCTGGGCAGGAGGTCCATAGAATTCTGGCTACCAAATGATGTTGGTTGGTGAGATTAGTGGCCCATTGGCTGTCTTTGGTCATTTGACTGCATTCATGTCATTAGGGACGTTGGATGATTTCTTCTGGATCTCAACCACCACTCTTCCTCATCCTAGCACTGGATGAAGGTCTATCGCTTCAATTGCCAAAGGTTGGGCTTCTAACTGATGTGTGACATTGGCTGCGTTGACCTCGGGTTCATTCATGGCTGCGCCACAACTCATTGTACTGGCAAGACTTCTCTTTGGAGTTTCTTTTGTATGCAGAACTGAACATCTGTATCAACTCCTTAAAGTACTTGAACTCACTAAACAGAAGGGATGTCTTCTATCAAACTTCCCCAAAGATTAATCTCATAGAGGGTCTTCAGTTCCATGGCAATACTGGTAATAGAAAAAGTTTAGCATGTGTTGATTAGTTGAAGGCCTGAAATGTCAAATATTGAGACATCAAAATCAGAATGTTTCTTTACTCAATATGCAACATTTTATTATAAAGATCCTTAATTCTGACCAACTGCCGAAGTGACCTGCCCACTTTATCCCTTGTGTTTATGTGGGCACTCATTAGCAGTGAAACCTTTCGGGTGTTTAAACCTTCATTGGGCCTTTCAATGACCTTTCAATACATACTTAAACAATAGTTTGGAAAACAGCATTTTGTGCAATTAAAGCTGGAAAAAAGCTGCCTTGCCCTTCATCTAGGGCTTAACTAATATTCTGAGACCATGAGATACCAGGAATGAGAAACCTGTGAAGTTCACTGAAGAGGTTTCCATCAGATGTTGCCACGTTTCATCAGAAAGTATAGTTGGCGTATGCTTTTTTGAGTAAAAGTTATGTGTAAGAAAACGCAGCCTTGGAAAATACCTAACTTCTGTGCAGTGGTGGAGCTTTGGAAATGTAAATGCAAATCTATTGCTTGTACATGAATAATAGACAGCTTTAGAGTGGATGGTCTGATTTTACTACTCTATGGTCTGAGCATTAAAGAGGCCATACACAAGAGTTTATGCATTGTATTTTCTTTAGTACTTACATATAAGTGGGGATTACAAGGGATTTGATTTTTTTTCCAGAAGAATACAGGAGTTTTAACAGTGCTCTGTACATTAAGAGTGAGGCAGCACAGCACTGCCATGACCGTGCTTTAGCAGGTTCCCATAGAGTACAGCCCAAAATGTACTACTCAACAGCACAGCGTGTGGCCCTGGCAAAGACCTAGTAGCAGCTCGATTAAAAATGGACACCATAACTGTGGTTTCAAAATACAAAATGGTTTGCATACACATATATACATGGAGGAAGGTATAAAACAACCTGAAATGCTAAAGGTCAGTGCAGTGACAGGCACATGTTCTGTGAAAGCAACATGGAAATCAATGGGGGGAACAAAATTAAGACAAAATTAATGAGCTGCTACTAGAAACTTGCTAGTAGTTTTAAGCGTTAGCACCCCACTGGTGTTGCCACAGGTTGACCTTCATAATACATTGGACATGATACTCATTTTGATGGTGATAGTTCAGCTGGAAGGTATACATTCATCCTGAGACACCATCGATGAACTTGTGATTTGAAACTTTGGGACAATACCCAAACCAGACCAACACTTGATTTTCCTGTTATGTTCAAATGAAAGGAGTTTTGTTGGGTAAAAAAAAACACAACAAAAGTTGACCTGTTTGCACAATTTCCTTGCCATACTTTTAAATGGGTGTTTATTTCATAGAAAACTTGGATGGGCGTTGCTGTTAATCATATATGGTAGAACAGATTGAGGCAGGGCTCAATATTAGGTCCGCTTTGATTCTGACCTTCAGCACAAAAGCAATAAACGAAGAAAAGTGTGACAGAAATGTGTTTCTTCTCGGTCCGAACCTTTCATGTGACTAAATGAGCAAGACACAAGTTACACGATGGGGAAATGAATGCATTTATGACTTGAAGAGATTAATGAGGACACTGGTACCCACTAAACCATCCTTGGCTTTATCAGTTATGCAGTTACCGAGCACTAAACACTTCCAACCCCTTCCAGTTTTTTCTACACTAGTAAATGACAGTTTTTCAATCTTTCAATCTACAGAAAACTAGCTAATTATATAATAAATTGATCAGTAGAACTGCAAATACCAACTAAAGTCTTAAGAAATTAGTCTCATATAAAACAGGAAATGTCCTTTCCACCAGCAGACCTCACTGGCATTTACTAGTGTAAGAAAGCAGATTTTGGAGATTCTCCTAGTCTTCCTAACCAGAGCTCAGGTTTTCAAAAAGGGGGATCAAATCTACATGTATAAATAAAGAGTATGTAAAAAAAATATGTACAGAATTTAAGCATACAACTCTGTGACAACAATAGCGATTGTATTTATTTGCTACACACAGAATTCCACATCCTCCCTGTGTTCAAGTAGACTTTCGGGGTTTAATTAGAGTTCCTTTTTCATGGTTGTCCTGGGAATTGAGTGATTAGGACAGTAAAAAAAAAGAGTAATTACATGATGAGATCCAAATATAATGGCAAGCTTCCACCCTCTCTCAGGGGTAAATGAGGAATGACAATGCGCTTCGGTAGAAATGATTAGGCAGAAAATGGTATGTACACAGGAGGGCAGGGCTGGCACTGCATGCATGTAATGCATGATAACATAATGCGTCCTCTATTGTTATTTATGCATGATTAGATAATAATCACAGTACAAACATTTACAAATTTAGGGGAACAAAAACAACTGCTTGTGCCTTAAATTCTCCTTTCATGCAAATGAATGCCGGAGAAGATATCGTCATGTCACAATGTACAAACTGCTACCTTCCCCTCTGCTGATACCAATTTCAGTGATATAGTAGTAGTTTGGATGGTCAACCCCAGACGATGACGCCCACCTATGAGAACAAGCATGGTGTCAACACAGAGAGAGGTTTGTGATTGTTAAAATTCATGTTATAAGGCATCTGACTTAACCAGGGAAATGAGTGAACGAGAGACGTCATCCTAAAGTATGAAAATGCTACAGATGTGTGAATCAAGGAATTTGGAAACAAACAGATAAAGGTGTCACCCAAAGACAATGTGAAACAAAAACGAGTAAGAGAGACAACCATTTAGTGTTTTCCCAAAATTGGCAAAAAAAAAAAAAAAAAAAAAGAGTATCCGTGTCCTAATGCCGGTCTTTGACATTTACCGTAGCAGAACTGCAGGTTGCCAACAGTGGCAGGAGAGCAATGCCACGCAAACGCTTTTCTCTGAGTGAAATTAAATTCTGCACTACAAAGGCCTCTTTGTTGGAGAAGAATACTCGGATGTTCTGAAGAGAAAGAGAGAGAGAAAAAAAAGAACCACAGACACAGTGCCAAGACTCGCAGTGCTCCTCTGAGAAAGATCCTGTCCACAGCAGGACGGCCCACACCATCTCCCAACGACGGGAGTGATGGAGCGCTCGAGGAATGTACTGTGACACCATTTGCTCAGAATTCAATACCATGGGTTTCCCTAAGAGGTGCCCCCTTCGCCTGAGAAAGGAGGGAACACACACTATAGCCATTTGTGCTAGTGATTAAAATATCCTCTAGTCTTGAATTTGGCTTTCCTCTTCTTGTCTTTCTTTTCCTGTTTATATTTGTTTCCCGAGTTTTTGTTCGCTCCTGTTTCATCATGTTTAGAAGGGAAATGGCACTGTGCAAATTCGACCCCCAAAGAAACAGGACAGTAGGCCTTGGTCACTCCTTCATTCGTGTGAAAAGATAACTCCACTAGAGTAAGGGAAGAAAAAAAGAGAAGATTAGAAAGGAAAGGTCTTTTAGAAAGCTCCTAGCTGCCATATTAGGCAATTTCTTTTATCCTGCGCATGTAGTCATGCAGTTCCTCTGGGTCTTGGAAGCCCATGTCCTGACATACCCACTGGATATCCTCCTCATCAGCAATGGGAATGGAGTTGTAGGGCAGCTCCTCTGTGGGCAGCGTGGTAAAGGTTGTGAACTTGACGCGCTTGCGCTTAGACGTTGGCGAACTGGCTTCCTCCCCGGGCTCCTTGGTTGAGCCTCCAGAACTGCCATCTCCCCGGCCATGGACCTGGCTCTGGACGCTGGTCTGAGAGCTTCCGCTGCTGTGGTGGTCTCCGTGGCAGCAGGTCTGTACCCCTTCTAAGGGGTTGCTTGGACTTTCCACTGTCTGCGGGGAAAGGTCGCTCTGAGCTCGCAAGGGCTGCCCGTTACCTAGGAACACCCAGTGATGCGAGTGGTCCATGTTTGCTTGGCCCTCAGGCGGAATACGCTTGTGCCGGTACTTAAGGACGAAAACAATGCAGTTGATTAGAAAGACCAGGATGGCCAGGCAGAAGACACCCAGAAGGGCATACATGCCAATCTCCAGGTCAGTCATGCTGTTCTGAGGTTGATGCACCAACTCGTCATCTTCCTCCTCTTCCGCCTCAGTCGGTTGTTCCTGGTTGCTGATAGTTGGAATGTTGGTGTAGCCGATTGGAACACTAGCAGGCTGCTCATTGGATGGTTCATAGCTAGCACCTATATTGGGATCAATCATAGTTCTCCTAGTGCTGGCTGGCACTTTAATCTCCACCTCTGGTTCTGGTTCTACTTCTTCTTCAGAATCTTCCTCAGGTCCGAAGCGCACCTTGATGTGAACTGGAGAAGATGCAATTACACTCTTGCGTTTGGTCTTCTGGCAGGCCTCGCATATAGTCATCTCCACACGCACAAGTTCCCCGGAGCCCTCCCCCTCCGCAACGATGACTGGCCACCTCTGCTGAGGCTCCTGGGAAATGGAGGCCACCTTGTCATCCATTGTTGAGGCATTAAGGTTGTAGTCCTTGGGGTCAAATATGCTCATTGGGGCAGCTGTGTTGTCGCTGTAATAGACCCAGATGGAGAGGCTGGCCTCCTGCAAAAAAGCACAACGAGATAGGAATCAGTTATAACTTTTGTCAAGTAATTAAAAGTCAGTCATTTTAAATTGGCCACTCTGCACACATTAAACAATAACCTGATTTTATTCAGCAACAGAAATAAGCTTTTTTCATGCTCCATGCAGGAAACAGCCGAATATCAATTATTTGACAAACTGCATCATTTTGAACTACTTTTTGACATCTTTTTGTAATCAAGCATTACCAGGGATAACCTTAGCATCTGCTCAAAAAACACTGGAATTAACAGGGCTTGGGAACAGAGACTGTTAGAAATAGCAAAATGGTGCAGCCTGCATCCCTAAAGCTCAAAACAAGTATTGATTTAATCAGGGCGTCCTCTTGTTCCAGTTCGCAGTTAAACAATGCAACCATGCCCTACACCTGTAACAAGGCAAATGGGTGAAACTACTTTGAAAGATTCCTTTTAACTAGCAGTGCCAAAGTCTGTTATTTTTTCCCCTATCCATTTCTTTTCCTCAGATAGAGAAAGAAGTGTTTCGTCTGGCATTGCTCTATTACGGTTTGTCGCGAAAAGCTTAAAAGTCTTTGACGCTGTCGCTACCTTCAAGGTTGCTCTGACATTGTGGCCCATTCGCCGTCATCCTCACTTGTCAGAACGAAGGCCGCCTTTGATTTGATTCGCTTGAATAAAACATTGCAGGCGATATGCCATGCTGATGAACTCAACACATAAGAGTTGAAAAGCAGGACTTATGCTGTAGTTCTCTGTAGCTTCAATGCAGTCCTTGTTAGGAAATGACAGATGCAATGTTTATGTTCATAATAGCGAGGATATGAGAACAGATCCTCAGCTTCTGCTGGGTAAGATTCTTGGTTTATGATGTTTGAGAATTGAGGGAATTTGCGTAGCTTCTCCTCCAAAATGGAAACAGCAGGAAATGCATTAGCATACAGCTCATTAATTATATGAACATGCCTGTAAGCCAAAGAGAGCTTGAGCAGTGCATCAGTTTGAGTTCTTTCATACACAGCTTGAAACAAAATGGTGACACACTTCGGGGGAATAGTGCGGGAGGGACAAAGCAGAAGAACAAGCGAGGACAAAGCACGCCTCTGCTGACACCGTGACCGTCAACACTCTGCAGCAGCATTCATTTATCATTGCTGCTGCAGGGATGCCAGGCACAAGAGAGTGCTCGAGGGCAAACTTTCCTGGCCGTCAGAACGGCTGCGGCGGCTGGAGGCTCTCCTTTGAGAGCCAAGCGACCGGAACAGAGGAGGGTCATCGCAGGCTTTTATGGCGCAAGCACTTAGGGCGATACATTACACTAATTAAATCCAAAGGTGGCCAAGCTGTTGGGGTAGGGAAAGCAAGGGGGTGCAATTAGGTTTTAATGCATGAACCGAGAGTGCCCAGCCATCGTTTGATGCTTTTTGGGATGGAGTACAGAGGAAGGAAAAAGAAGGAGAAGAAAGACAGCAAGAATATAAAGCAAGGTCCCAAGTTCCCACCGGTGGAGCTCGCGTATCTGCCCAAGACGTCAGGGTAAATTAGCATGGCGGCGTCCGGGGGAGCCTTGCTCCAAAATATGAACCTCAATTAAAGCTTTGGGAGGATTACAAAGCAAATGTTCGGCGCTCCCCCGGTGCCAGTTGAATGAGGAAGAACAGAAGTGGCGACGTGTTCTTGGCTCCTTATTAAGCGAGATGCCATCTCATTTGGTGTGCTGATGCTGGTGGAAGATTTGAATACGTCTGAATGTCAAACAGTCCTTTATTGCACCTATGGGGCCAGCCTGGCAGAGCGGGCTAGACCTAATTGGCCAATGGATCTCCAGAACCTCCAGAAGAGGACTTTTACCATCAATATGTGGCCTCACTGTCCATCCAAATACATTTACACAAATATCAGAGGAGTCAAAGAATCAGAAATTAATTTCAACTAGTGTTGCGAGAAAAGCACATCTACTGATACTGTGCACTGCAATATTGGTAGCTCCAGCTCTAAATGAATATAGTTATTAGCCAGTGTAGTTCAGTGGGCTGTTGTGATGAATGTTTGATGCACACAGCCATTTGACAAAGCAGGTGAAGTGATGTGCAATGTTATCCAAAACTAATCCAACTCTGGTTGTTTTGGGAGAAGCTCATGGGATAAAACCATGCTGGAGAGGTTAGAAGATCTTAGATCCCCTAGCCTACTACCACAGGTTGTTTCAACTAGCTAAGTAAATTGATGATCTTGCTTAACCAAGTCTCATTCAACTCATTTGTTAATGATCAGCTCTAGTACGTGTAGCAGGGAATCATTAACTTGTACTGGACTTTGGGTCTTCTGGATCATAATTGATGAACATCTACTCATGTTTCTTAGTCTAAATACTAACAATTTACCGAGATATCAATAAAAATTCATAAAAAAGAAAAAACTGCAACTGTCTGCAAAAGTTTTGTGACAGTGATGGTCTGGTTGACTCTCACAATACAACAGCTTTAATTATCTGCAAGAGAACCAATGTTAAGGGTCAGCTAGTGTCATAATATGGATTGTTGCCATGGAAATTGTTCACCCTTAGAAATGGCTGCTTAGCTCTTCTGATTCATTGCCCTTCATTTTCTTTTCTGAGGAATATTACACCTGTCAGAAGAAAAAGGGTTGGTTGCATTCTTGACAACTATCATCTACAGCTTGCAAAACATGCCAAAAAGGTCAGCAGCTGTTAAAGACAAGCTTTTTTTAAAAAAGGAACACAAAATAAAATTATGTTCTGAAAAAAACATAACATTTTTTTTCATGTTAACACATCACATGAAAAAAAACGACATTTTTTTTGTTATATGTATGAAGTGAAAGTTTGTGAGATCTTTTTCAGAAGATGAAAACCACTCTAAAACACTCGCAAAGTTGCAAAGCAAGACGTCTAGACAAAGACCTGCATTATAGAATAAATCAGTACCTGCTTGAGATTGGAGAGCGTTTGTAGGCCAGTTGCCTTGGCAACCATGGTATGGCTGTTGCCAGGGCTGGGCTGTACACTCAGCGTCAGTCCAGAGATGGCATGAACACGCAAGTCGACTATAGACACCTTCTCATCCACCACGGAAAACGGTGCTTCGCCCAGTATGGCCTCTACTGCAAGTGGCGATTCAACCTGGGGAGAAAAACAGCAAATGTTTTTTTGGTGAAACTGATCGGTGGTGTAATTTAATGTCTATTAACATTTACTTTACTTGCATTTCAGGTTTACATGGCCATTTTACAGCGTTTCTTTTGTTCTGATTGGCTGTGGTGCATGCATTTCACTCTTAAAGTGGTCCACGCTGTAACACTTCTTATAGTTTGAGCATGGATGAAACTTTAAAGCTGGAAACTCTACAGATTTATGTGCCAAGAAGTCACATACTACTCATAACCAATGCATTAGACACTTTTTCAGAAAATTTGCTAAAAGTATTCTTTCAGACATTTTTTTGACCAGCAAAAAAACATAGCCAGTCCAGACAGAATGCAAACTATGTCATTAGTGAACTATTTATATTGAATGTACATTTAACTGTTAAATTACGAGAAAAACTAGACTTGTGTTAGACTAATAGACTTGTGTTAGACTAGTAGACTATGTGTTAAAGCTCTAAATTGAAGACACACACATTGGCTAAGTGCTGGACTCTACTCTGATGATGGATTCTGCTCACTGCTGCATAAATAATCAGACATAGATCATAGACCTAACTCAAGCCCCACCGAGAGCGAAGAAAAAAGAGGAAAGAATACAAAAAGGAAGGAGAATGCGACCAGACAGCTAGAGAGGCAAAGTGCAAGAGTGACAGTGTAACAGCAGTATTTAGCAGGTGGATCATATCACACCTGAGACACTATGCGACCAGAGGGCAAAGTAACAAGAAAAAAAATGCCTCTGAATAGCAAACCTGTAGTCTAAAGCACTTGGCTGCCATAGATACCCCCACATCTCCCATCAGCCACTTTTGAGCCATTATACACACGTCCCCATTTGGACTGGCAGAGACCTCCAGTTCTTTTTGCATTCTTTTGTCATTTAATATTAAGCTTTTCGTGGAATAATTAGAATATGTACTAAAGTCTTTGAAACATTTATATGATTTTCGGAATTTTGCGTTAAGTACGAACTCCCTTGGGTATTATAACAGCAGAAATGGACTCCACTAGTCTCTGATGAGACTCTTAAAGCCATAAGACCCCAAAGAAGAGACCAAGAACACACCAATTAACTATTTACTTTAGCTACAGACCACAGGCCAGAATACAGACCTCCAGCAGGATTATCTGATAGGTGAATTAAATTATACTAAAGTCCACTACTATCACTGCATGAAGTTCTTTGTAAAACCCTATAAAAATGGTCATTTTTACTTTATAAACTCTATAAAAATTGTCAAAATCAATGGGCAGCCATATCTAGTGATCGAGGAGCAGTGATGGGGACGGTACCTCACTCAAGGGAACCTCAGGGCAACTTACTGGTCTTACGACAATGATCTTGGTAAATTAAATATGACAAATATACAAGAGTAAAAGTTTGGATTGATCAAATATTATTTCCCTGTATGTAAAGGTAAAATATTTGACAGCAACTAATACATATTTCTTTCCTTTTCTTTTAGCTCATTTGCAAGTTCTGCCATTCTAGGTTTTCAACTAGTTTTCAATGAGGCTTTCTCTTCTTTCCCCTCCTGATCCAAGTGGAGCAACATGCACGTTTGTTTTTGAGAGCAGATGAGCTTTATCATTCGTAGACAGGAGTAATCTGCTGGTGAAAGCTCTGGAAGCATGAGTGAATCTCCAAAATAATAGTGAAATTTTGAAGGCAGATGACGTTCCACTCGCAGGCTTCTACAGCTCAAGGAAGAACTGAAGGAAGAAATCAAACGTGGCATATTTTGTCAGAGATTTTCTCCACCATTCACCATTCTTCTTAATATCTGCAACTTTTGTTTTTCATTTATTAAATCCAAAGGAGTACAGTGAGATTAAATTTCTCATAAATGGAACCCATGCAACTGCAAGTCATAATTACTTAACGTATTATATAATTTTAAATGTGGATCACTAAAAACTTCAGAGCTTGTAATTTGGAAATAAAAGGTGATAAATCCAATAGCCCTTCTGAAAGGAGAAATATGGAAAATGGCCAAAGTAATGCTAACTGGTGGAGCTGGTTACTTGCTTTATGTAGCTTTGTATCTCCAAACATTACACTTAGTATTTGTGGAATAAGGAGAAAGCTGGTTTAAAGCAGCTGCTGAAATTTGGTTCACACAATGTTTTGTTATCCACTCTTAGAGGTCCTTCAGCATTTTTACACAGAATAATAAGCCTTATGACACACCAACATGAAGAACTGAAGAATACATTTTCTTTCACATTTCTTCATTCCTTAAATTCCTTTTTCTTACAATCCAGCATGGCTAGAGCTTTAAAAACTAAAGATTGCTAACAATGAAGACAATCACATTATGCAATTAATTTCAGTCACAGTTGAGCCCCATTCAAAGAGCAGAGGCATAACATTACCAGCAATAATGGGACCCATAATTGACTCAATCATTCTGGACGCAGAAGTTGCCAGATTCAGCTAACGACAAAGCAAAGAGTCGAGCAACTTCAGCTCTTGGCCATTTAGCCCTGAAAGCCCTTAATGACTTTTAATAGCGTTCGAAAAAATCTCCAGCCTCTTCACGGCGCATTTGGCACTATGCTGGGATTATATCTCAGTAGAAAAACAAGAAAAAACACCCTCCTCTACATGAGGGCTCTTAGCACTGATAGAGTTTTATGCCCTTTACAAATGGACATGAGTCACGAGACTGACTCAAAACTGCTGATATTATGGACGCCTGCAGAAACATTTTACAAGGTGATATTTAGATGTCTTGTCCTACAACCTTCTGATCCTAGGACCTATTCTCATACCACTTGTCTACATATTGATTTGGCAAGTTTTACACTGGATGTCCTTCCTGATATAACCCTCCCCATTTATCCGGGCTTGGGACCGGCACGAGGAAAAAAAAGTGAAAGTGACAACCTTTGTCATTCCGAGGTCACAGCACAGCACACAGTGAACCACAACGAAATTGGACCTCTGCATTTAACCCATGCAAACACCATGCAGCAGTGGGCAGCTATTGAAAGCGCCTGGGGAGCAGTGACGGGGATGGTACCTTGCTCAAGGGTACCTCAGGGCAACCTACTGGTGGGTAATCAAACTCACAATCTTCTGATGCGGGGGGCAACTCCCTAACCACTAGGCCACCTCTGCCCCAAACCTCTGCATTTAACCCATGTACTCAAACACCGTGCAGCAGGGGGCAGCTATTGAAAGCGCCCAGGGAGCAGTGACGAGGATGGTACCTTGCTCAAGCATACCTCAGGGTAACCTACTGGTAAGGGGAAATGCACTGGACTGTGCATCCCTAGTGGCTGGGTTCTCATACCGCTAACACCACTCTTCTAAAAGCTTTATTTCTGACTAATAAGTTCATTATATTCATTTCATAAATTATAATAATATACTAATGCATTATACTAAAAAGGTGGGGGCATAAGTTTAAACTGTTTTTTTGTGTGTGTTTTTTCCTGGGTGTGTTACTTAGAGGTATGTTGGTAGGTCGGCCACACCTGGAAAGATTAATTCTATAATGGACGATTAGATTAAATCATTTTAAAAGTGACTTTTTGATATGTTAATATTGAAGAAGGAATTGAGGATCTCGCTAAATTAAATGTGACAAATACACAAGAGTAAAAGCTTGGATTGATCAAATGTTTTTTTCTCCCTGTATGTAAATGTAAAATATTTGATAGCAGCTAAAACATATTTCTACCATTTAGTTCATTTGCAAGTTCTGTCATTAAAATTTTTCACCTAGTTTTCAACGAGGCTCAGTTCTTCTTTCCCTTTCTGATCCAAGTGGAGTATTTGTTTAATCTTATTTTGATATTAATATGTTATATTGAAAGTGACTATTCTTGTCATTGTGAAACACGCTGCAACACACAATGAGCCACAAGAAATTACACCTCTGCCTTTAACCCACACACACTGTTCAGCAGGGGGCAGCTATTGAAAGCACTTGGGCAAGGTACCTTGTTCAAGAGTACCTCAGGGCAACCTACTGGCCTGGGATTCAACCCACAAACTTCCACTCATGGGGTCTAGTCCCTAACCACAAGACCAACGCTGCCCCAAGTAGTATCTCTGCTTTGCCACTTGGCTACCTTCTTTTCAAATGATCCTGTTTCCAATCACTTTTGGTTCACACTGTCAGTTTCAGGTTTTAGACCAAATAATTATTTTTGCATAAAATATTTTTTTGACAAACTTGCAGAAAACAAGTCTGTGGTAAATCCTGGTTTTTGACCAAGACTGTTTCCTTCTCCAACTTTAATTCTGATTGACATCCTTCTTTCTTGCTAGCTAACGCATGTTGCCTTATTGCTTGGAGCCCTGGATTAACTGCTCACGTTCCGAGTTTTACTTTGCTAAGCATGGAAAAATTTAAATATTAGGCAAGTGAACTTATTTATTAATTTATTTTGCTAACTTCTAGTGTCTTTGCCCTCACACTTTACTTCACATTACTTTGAAGACACTGTTCAATACTTTTTAAAATTGATTTTATAATAACAAAAAAAAGCATTTTATAGGTTAGTGGTTAGGAACTAGGTCCCATAATCTGAAGGTTGTGGGTTAACCAGTTGAGTTACCCTTGAATGAGGTACTAGTCCCATCACTGCTCGCACTTGGGTTAAACGTAGGGAATGCATTTCATTGCAATTCATTGAGTGTTGTTCTGTGTTTCACAATGACTTTCTCTTTCACTCCATAACTCAGGAGTAGGCTCTGTCCCTCTGTCTTCCAGCTCGGCCTGTGCGAGTCACTGGTCCTTGCTTAGAGCCATTTGGATGCCTGAATGCACCAGTGTTCACAGACCACCTTTTCGTGTTTTGTGCTGGCCTCAAAAAAAGCACTGATGCCCCTGGAGGACAGGAGGGAAAACAAATGTATAATTAAACCCCACGTTTTAGAGCTCTCTTTCTTCACCTTCTGTAGTAAAAGTTGAGCTTCAAACAAGAGTTTTGAGAAAGAGGGAGAGCAAAGGAGAGCTGCTGCCAGGGAAGCATATTTGTTTTGCATCCAAGAAGCTGGCAATTAGTTTCATTGCGCTTGCCGTTGTACCTGCGTTTGATGTCTGCATTGTAACAGGCACAAGCTTTGTGCTCTTAAAGAGCTTTCAAACACGAAGAGATAAGTACGCTCTTCTGTTTTTCAAATTTAATAACAGCAGTCCCTACACTCGGTACAGCCAGAGCCAATTAATCCACAGGGAGTGCATGTAATCTGGACTACAGAGTAAGTGTGCGTGGGCTGTTCACCTCACTTCTTGAGGCCCATTAAAAATCTGGCTGTTACAAAGCAATGCAGTGAGCTGGATTCACTCATGTCTGCTCCCGACAAAGTCCATTAACACAGTGGTGTGTGACAGACGCTGATGCTTTGTATTCAAACCTCGACAACTCTGCATGAAGCAAAGATGCAGATCAGAGATGTTTTGAGGGCTCAAAAAGCTCTGACAGCAGCAGGCTCGTAAATAACAAGAAAATTACAAACAGCCGACGCTTCACTGTTTGGGTGAGAAGCAGCATTTATAATTAGGTCCCTCTTTTTAAACCGGTGACAAATTATTTTCAGCTTGCATTCTACATGGATCGTCGGAAGTAGGGCCGTACAAGGACTTCAAAAAAAGTTCAGTGCTGGCCTTTAATTATTAACGACCTTGGCGAGTTCCCTCTGTAATTAGACAACTTTTGGTGTGTGTGTGTGGGTGTGTGTGTATGTGTGTGTGTATGTGTGTGTGTGTGTGAGTGTAAGAGGCCTGAGTCAAAAACCATGCTAAACCAACATCAAAGTACAGTAGTCGTGCTTCAAGGAGTTGTTCCTCATCACACAAAGCAGTGAGAACTATCACCACTACCTACTAGCACTGCTTAGTAAGAAAGAACGTTTCAAACCCAAATTAATGTAGGTAGAAGATGCAGAGTACTGGAAGACATGCAAACAAATGATCTGCTCTGGCAACCCCTAAATGGGAGCAGCTGAAAGAACAAGAAGAAGAACAAGAAAAAGAAGAACAAGAACAAGAACAAGAACAAGAACAAGAACAAAAACAAGAAGAAGAAGAAGAAGAAGAAGAAGCACTTATTCCCATAAACACCACCACAGAACCACTAAGCAGATATTATTATAGATTTGGATGGGGCAGAAAGAAAATGCAGGGTGTACAACACACCAGATCCATCAATTGCAGTATGCTGGATCCCCTAATCGGATTGAACCTCCAGTCATGGAGTTACTGGGAGGATAGAGCTGCACAATAAGATAATCATGCTGACCTTGGATTCCCAGCAGATTTTTGAGGTAAATGAATGGACTCAATCTCCTCCATCTCAGTATGGGCCGCTACAGCCTAATAGTCAAATATTTCATTTGTGATGTATGTGTGTGTGTGTGTGTGTGTGCGTGTGGTAAGAGGGGCCGACCCTCTAAGACAGCTGCAAAAATAGAGAAAACTCAAATATAACTGGGACCAGGTGAGTTAGCGAGGATGTAAAGATAGTAGCATTGGCTCTGGCGGGTCATGTGCTCATGGCGGGTCATCTGCTCATGGGTGGAAGAGTCATCTTCCACCCATGAGCAGAATGTCATGTTAAATAAGGGCAGGAGGTACCTTCTAGTGACTCAAGCACATTAGGAAGCATATGGGCCAAATATTTCAGAAGAGCGTTCTTTTATTAGGCCTTGAAGTATAAGTTTAACATCACGTTGTCATAAACAGAGACATCGCATTAACCCAGGATCTGCTCTGTTGCCTTTCAGTGTTCAGCTCTGGCCATAGCCATAACACATCTGTTATCTGTTAATACAGTTAACTGAGAAGAGCCTAAGAAGAATATGAGTCAAGGTGTTAGATCTGTTCTGAAAGTTAGGCTGGGATAGACTGCAGCACCCTCCTAACACCATGGGTAGGTTAGAAAGCTGTGGTTAATGGATGAATGCAAGAAAGCATTAATATCTATTGCAACTCACTGGTGATTAAACCCAGTACAAATAACTGACTACAGTTAATCTTCCCTGCATGAGTACTTTACCTTCAGGGTGGTGGAGCCCTGTTCCAGAGCTACCAGCACGGTCTGGTCCACTAGTTCAGCCACTCGGGGGTCCTGCACCTTCAGTGAGTCCACCACCAGGTCGGTGACATCCACCTGCCAGTCAGGCCCCAGCATGGTGATGACCTGGCTGGTGCCTTCAGTGGAGGTGGTGTGGAACTGGGTCATAACCTTCACCTGTGCCCGCTGGTACTGCAGAGTGCAGCCCCGACTCACCTTCCTCTCATCCTCATCATCATCATCGCTGTCACGTGCTGACCTACGTGAAGAAGGAGGCAATAAATCAAAAGATAAACACTCAGCACATATAACCATAATATCAAAATATCTTCTTGCTTAGGTTAGATTTAAAAAAGGGAAGCAAAAAAGGGATATCGGACAGCAGCAGCATGAATCCTCAGGGATGAAACTTGAGCTCCTGGAGGAAACCCACACTGATACATGGAGAACATGCAAACTCCACACTGAAAGCACCCTGACTGCCCCATCTAGCAGCCCAATGGGACGTTTCACTGTAGTCTCTACATAATTGATACATAATTAGATCAGCATCAGATGATCAGGTATGATTATCGGTAAAGGTTGCTCAGTTGCAGCGCACACCTTGGTACACGTTGGTTGTCTGAACGCTTCACAAGCAGCTTTTGAACATGACTAGCATGAAAAGCAGCATCGTCTGGACACCTGAATCCACCTAGTCATGCATCAGCGAGTCCCAGATGCCTCATACATACAAACCAGGCAAATCTGTTCTGCCGAGTTCTGGCATCCCAGCCGCCCTCTGCCATACAGAGAGACGGAGAGAACGAGCGAGCTTGTGGTGGTTGAGAGCTCCTCCTCCAAACAGACTCGCAGAGCTAATTAATCTCCACTTTGACTTTCCACGTTCGTGTAGCTGGAGACGCACGCAGGGCCTGTCCGCAAGTGACTGACAAAGCATGCGCCATCCATTGATTACCAGCGGCTGAAGCAGATCAGCATCCCAAAGGCTGACTGCGGTCGAACATGGTCAAGACAAAGAGAAGAAGGACTGGGACTTCAGAGCTAAAGAGCTGTAGATTGATTGGCATCAAATTGAGGAACAGAACCCTCTTTAGAGTTTTGCTGAAAAACTCAGCAGAGAGTGCGTTTTATAAAGCAAATCACTGTGCTCTGCGAAATGTTATCTGCATGTTAAGAAGGCCAAAGTTTTTTTCCCAGTTCAGTTGATTTTAGAAAATATAGTGATGACTGCCAGCACAGCTTGAGTGCCAATGATTTATAGTGGCAGTCACAAAGAAACAATTTCCTATAACCATCACTGACAACACAGAAAAATCAATGCTAAGAGTGCTTATCAGTAGTGTAAAGTGTACAGTAGTGTCTCCCTATAGCTTAGCAATGCAAGACCTTAAGATCTCATAACAGTTTCCTTGTAAAGGTGAGCAGAAAAGCAAAATTCTGCAATAAATGGAATTCTTTCCTTACTCTGCATTCTGCATCCGCTGTAACCCTCTGTAATTAAAAACCAGAAGCCCTCAGATTCAGCTGATTTCAGAAAAGTGGGTGAGTAACAGAGTGAGTGAGTGAGTGAGTGAGTGAGTGTGTGAATGACTGAGAGACCAAGTGTGTGAGTAAATGACTGAAAGAGTGAGTGTGTGAGTGAATGACTGAGAGAGTGAATGAGTGTGTGAGTGAATGAATGAGAGAGTGAGTGAGTGAGTGAATGACTGAGAGAGTGAATGGGTGTGTGAGTGAATGACTGAGAGAGTGAGTGAGTGTGTGAGTGAATGATTGAGTGAATGAGTGTGTGATTGAATGACAGAGAGTGAATGAGTGTGTGAGTGAATGAATGAGAGTGAGTGAGTGAGTGAATGACTGAGAGAGTGAATGAGTGTGTGAGTGAATGAATGAGAGTGAGTGAGTGAGTGAGTGAATGACTGAGAGAGTGAGTGAGTGTGTGAGTGAATGACTGAGTGAGTGAGTGAGTGAGTGAGTGAGTGAATGACTGAGAGAGTGAGTGTGTGAGTGAGGGAGTGAGTGAGTGAGGTCTAGAGCAGGGATGACAAGGAACAATAAGTAACTGTATTCAGTCTTTTTGAACAGGCAGTATTTGAAAAAGCCCTTTTTAATATGATAAGCAAATAAATAAACAGATAAATAAATAAATAAACAAACACTCTCTTAAAAACTAAAAATGAACCACTGGTGCTTATCTACTTTCTCCTCTGTTACTATCACACAGAGTGTGACAAATATGCTCCTTATACTCTAAAGAGGAAGCGATTCTGCTAAAGTATGAAAACACTGATAAAAGTGATGCGTCATTAAACTCAGTCAAATATTACGTTAGGGAGTTGGCCCCAGGATCGGAAGGTCAATGGGTTCGAATCCCAGACCAGTAGGTTGCCCTGAGGTACTCCTGAGCAAGGTACTCTCCTCATCACTGCTCCCCGGGCACATTCAGTAGCTACCCCCTGCTGCACGTGTTTGATTTGGTTGGTGTGTGGGTGAAATGCAGAGGTGCAATTTCATTGTGTCTCACTGTGTGCTGTGCTATGTATATGCTATGTAATGATAGTCACTTTTGTATTCACTTTCATTTCCCCACTTTCACTTAACTGATACCACACAGTTTTTCAAAGTTACTCTGCTCGGTGATCCAGTATACACCCCAGTACATAAAGTGCACCTCAGTACAAATCGCAGTCCTCCTGTCTCCCGAGGTTGAGGTGAATGCGCGGCTGCTCTTCTCAGCAGCGCTTGTTCCTCAGACTTTCTGCGTCCATGAATGTTGAATGTGCTGTCAAAATGATTTGTTGCTTTGACTGTGCAAAGCAGCTGCCATAAGATTAATGAAGACCAGATTATCCATTAGCCTAATACTGCGGGACGCAGACTGCTGTTATGTTAGGGCACTATTTCATCTTAAATTGACTCCAAATTTAAGCTCAGTCACAAATTTAGGAATGAATTTAGGGAGAAAGGTTGTTTTTTTTCTGTGTCTTGTGTCCAATTGTAGTGGAAAGAGTGCCTCAGTTGTGCTTCATCCCGGTTATTTTTAAACGGTCTGCATGCCTGTCATGCCTTGTGCTTCTTCTTTTATGTGAACAGAAGGCACAGATCCCTTCAAACACATCAGAAACAGCTGCCACCCCTCAGCAGCTGCACATCTGACCAATTTGTTTCGACGGGCACTACGCGAGAGCGGCGGTTTCGACCACAGTGGAACATTTCTGTGTATTTCTTTATTTAACCAGTGGAGTCCTGTAAACAATGCTGCAGTGACCTTAGGGAAGTGAGGTAGACAGCAGGGGACTCTGTGGTGAGACTGTGTACAGTCACTGCTGGAACTGCTCTCTGGGGTCGTGCAGAGTGTGCTCCCACAAGGACATACCTGGAATTGTGAGCTTTTGTCTGAACTCATTAGGATCTAGATGACCCCGGGACATATGGGGAGTAGAAAAACAAACACACAGGGGCAGAATAAAAAAGGCCTTCCTCCTTTTTTAGCCACACTGGATAGACCACACTTTGCTCTGAGGCAAATCTTAACACTGTGTATTTTGTGAGTGTTTGTGTGTAAGGACGATGCACCCTGGGCTTTCTCGGTTGAGTTTAATCAACTGGAATTAAGCTCTGGAGTTAAACATTTTGATCTTTTTTTTTTTTTAATTTTGTTCATTTTTTTTGCCATAAACTAACATTTCTATCGGTTGTCCACAAATATTTTTAAAACATATAGCTTAACTGAGACCTGGTGACCAGAGTTTTGCACAATATGTCCTGGAACAGGCTCCAGTGCATCTTGCAGTCCAGGTTAGGACAAGCAGCTAATGGATGGGTAGATATAAGGCTTTAAAAATGGAATCTGCCATTTTATTTTCATTTGAAGGTGAGCAGACAAGTCAAGTGTGTGTTTGTGTGTGTGTGTTTGTTGAAATGCAGTTTTTCATTGTGTCAAGCTGCAGCAGTGCCGTCCGTTTTATCTCGGCATGGACTTTATTGTGGAGAGTTGTGAATTGTTTTCACAGCAGTGGACTATCCATTTTGACCCAATTTCTGGACAGTTAAGCAAAAACCTACTGCTTAAAATCATAATAGTGTTACATTATGTTGAGTTTAATGATGAGAAATAGTTGGGAAGGCCTGCAAGAAGAAGATACATCATATTTTAATAATAATGTGCTTCGGACAAATATCACTGAAAGTGCAAGGTTGTCTTACCAATGTAGTAGTAGAACTTAAAACGGAAACTTATTTCTACTTTTTTTTTAAGAATGGGGGGATGGATGGATGGATGGATGGATAGATGGATGGATGGATGGATGGATGGATGGATTGATGGATGAAGAATGAATGGATGGATGGATGGATGGATGGATGGATGGATGGATATCCTTAAAAACACTTTCATTGTGTAAGACGCTTTAAATAATGGTTCTTTTCCAGAGAGTATTTATTATTTTTTCAGGGACCTACACTGATTCTTCTGTGCTATCGCTCAAAAATCTTTTTTTGTTTAAAGTATAGTGTGTCGGTGAGGCAGAGCACTAGAGAGCTCGAGATTCTTAGTCTTACATTCAGGGAGCTGAATTTGAAGAGCTTAAGGTCACATCCAAAAATCAATGCCTCTCTTCCGACCGCCTCAGCTGTTTATCAGCAGAAAAGGAAAAAAAAACATTCATTCAGACGCCTCTCTGCTCTGGCGAGCATGTGATTAATGGCCAGATAACAATGAAATCTTGGCCCACTTCTTAAATATACAGAAGCATTAAGAGATTTGTCTGTGTTTGAGCCCCTTTCAACACAGAGCCCAAACAAGACCTTCACGAAGGATCTAGACAGAAGCTTACAGTGCATTCCTGCTGCAGCTCCAAATTGGATTAGTAATAGCAAATCTGATCACATTTCCATCTAAATGGCCTATAAAAATGTATTCAATTAAGAAGTAAATAATACTTTCCAGCCCATGTGAATAAACTGAAATCTGTTATCCTTTTCCAACATAATCAAATGCCAAAACTCTCCTTTTTGCCTGCAGGGCACTCTAACAGTGCTGGAGGTAAATAAGTCAGCCTCAGAGTTGAAGTAATGAGGTAAAAACAGCAAATAGAAAAAGTTTTTTGCTCTTTTCCTATAAAGAGAATAAAACCAAGGATATCAGTGCTGTGCAAAATCCTCATAAGTAGCTCAACAACCACAGTCTGTCCTACAATAAGCTGCAGTGCTCTTCTCTTTGTTTCACTAAATGTGGATAAAATATTACCAAAGTTTATAGAAATCAAGGCCGTTTATGTAACGTTTCCCCCCTTTAAATGATTGTTGTGAAGATCTGACTGTGTTCATCCACAGAAGTCTTAGTAAAGTCTAGTACTGATGTTTGAAAATTAGTTCTGGACCACAAACGCCACTCCAGCTCATTGAAAGGTACTGGAACAAGCTGCGTTAGTTCCACTGCTCTGCAGTCTTATAGGAAGGTTTTTTTCCACTCTAGCCAACGTCTAGCATTGGGAAATGTTGATCTTAAGCTCATGTGCTTCTGCTACAGATGCATCCCCTCTATTTAAGTGAAAGTGAAAGTGACTGTAAACTGTAAAACATAATGAAATGCATTCCCTGCATATACCACTAACCCATACATGGGACAGTACCTTGCTCAAAGGTACCTCAGGACAACTATTAAACCCTAGTTGTTAGGAAAAGCTATCCCATTTTCTGCATTGACCCCACACCGACTGTGTGGCAGTTGTGAGCCATATCAAGCCCCCAGGAAGCAGTGATGGGGACAATACCTTGCTCAAGGGAACCTCAAATCAACCTACAGGTCCAAGATTCAAACCCTTTAACTTCCAATTATGGAGCCTAATCCCTAAACACTTGACCGCTGCTGTCCAGTGTGTGTGTGTGCAGTTGAATATTTTGTCAGTAATTAATTCACCAAATAGAGGAGCTGTCTGGATACTTTTGGTTACATACTTAGCCCGGTTTCCCGCAGACAGGATGTATAAACAGAGGTAAAACTATTTTGCTCGTAAAGAAAACAACATGGTCTGATGATCCTCAAAGAGTGAATGTATTAGAGCAGTATTTCTCTCTGCCACAGGCACATTAATTCAATTATGTAGCGGCACAGGGACAAAAACAATTACACAAGGACCACTAATCTGGATATGCACGGAAGTGCTGTGCTAGTTCAGTTTATGAAGACATCTATAGCAGGGTTCCTAAACTTTTTTCCATGCCATACTAAAGGTACTGCTTGTCCCTGCAAATAATTGATGAAATAAAATGTAAAGTGAAATAGATCTTCAAAAGAATGGCATAAACACGGGTCTACAGTATCACATGCTGAGTAAGACTGTAGAGTTCCGGATTTTAAAATAAATCATTCAGTTCCCATTAGGTTTGAACTGATCTTCAATTTTCCTTCATTATGTAGTTGTCAGTAGAATGGTTTAAATATAAAAAAATATTCTTTTTTTCTAAATTTTTTGTAAAGTTCACAAAACCCAAATAAAAATGTAATCTTTTATGATTAAACCTTTAGAAACCAAAAATCTTGGCCACTGCTGGCCAAGATGAACATAATGCATTGTTCCCCAAAAACCATCACGATTACCCCAGGTTTTGTGGAGGAGGGTGTTGTAGAGTGATGGGTCAAAAGTGAAACATTTTGGAAGATCAGCATCCTGATCAATCAGATGTAAAGCTAATGTAACACAATGACAACATTATAGCAAGAGAAAAGCATGGTGGTGGCAGTGTGATGATGAAGAAATGCTTTACTGTTTCCAGGCCTCTAAGGCCGGCCATATCTGCAGAGACTAACCATGAATTTGGCTCTCCACCTGAATCTCTTGTACTAGACTTAAGACAAAGTCCACCTCTGATTGGTCCTGAAGAAGGAAACCTACGGTGGCTAATCAAGCCTCAATTGAACTTCTTTGAAATGCTGTGGCAGCACTTCAAAGAGGAAGAACATGATGGTGTATCTCACCGGCGATCGGGCAGGATGGGGACCCTCCAGCCTTTGATGAAGGCCAGGCGGTTGTCCGAGAGCTCCAGATGCAGTGGCAGTTTGGGGACCCATACGGTCAGCTCTAGTGGGGCACTGAGGTGCTCGTAGCTGAAGATCACCCGAGCATTCATGGAGCCTCTCGTTTCCTTACCGTTTACGAACACGTAATCACAGCTAACAGACACCTGAGGAATAAAGCCAAGAAGAAACAGTTACTCTGGGTCATTAGAAGCATAAACTACCCATCACACTGTTCCATTCAACATTTAACTCATGCAGCAATTCATCTGCACATGGTGAGAAATAAGCCAGAGGAGCAATTTGGGGTTGAGATGCCTTGCTCAAGGCTCTTTAGCCAGAGGGGAAAGTGCTGTTTGCACATTTCTCATCCAAATTTTTCCTGCAGAATTGACCTTGTGACCTTTTGAATCTGAATTCTTTACAGTAATATATATCACAATCAATCATTTAAAATAGTGGAAATAAATGAAACATTGGAAAAACGGAAACATAGCAATACATTTTAATGCACAACAAATCTGCAAAAAAATACCAAATTTAACTTAAAAAATCTGACAAACACACATCGCTTGTCCCTAATATTTGAGTCACCTTCCTGAAACATGGAAATATTACACAGTTCATGGGAATCAGACAGGAAATGACCACAGATTTTTAAGCATGCATGCTAAATGCACTCTTACAGCATGTTTTCTTTTCCTCCCAGGGTTCTGCATGAGCATACCCTTAATGCCTGTTCATAAAAAGGAGCTCTTATTAGGCACTGTCTGTGGCAGCTTTAGCCAGAGGCATTATTTTGTCCTGAAATCAATTATTCTTCGGAATATTTAGCCTTTCAGCGGAGCATACAACTCCTGGACATACATGGAAATACACAAATCAAGTTCTGCAAGTACCGTGGGAAAAGTAATGACGTGAAGAAAATACCACTTTGGAAGTGGACCTTTCCCATTCATTCATACAAGCAGAAACAATGCAGCGAGTGTTGGGGTTTGGTTAGCTTTGTCAAGCATTCTCTGTATAGACACTGTACAGTGCTTTTCCACTCCTGGATAAAAACAAACAGGTTTTTGTAGTCAGTCCCATAAGTCTATTCACACAAGTACTTTACTTATCTTAATATACAGCTGGGGCTTTGCTTTGGGATACCATCTATGATTTCTCAGGGGAATCTCAAGCAACTGACATTGTAATCAGAGAAGCTAATCTTGCCCTGATGGAAGTTGGAAGCTGTAGTAGGCCTTGAGATTCATCATAGAGCAGATATCTATTAAAAGTAAAGACTTAGGCCTTCTGGTCAGCACTCTATCTTATATTCATACTATCAGTACTGCCACTTGTCTACATGATCTCCATAAATGGTTGGTAGCTTCAGTTTTTGGAGGTGAGAATGTTCAGCAATGGCATCATTAATACTGTAATAACCCCTAAAGTCATTGGTTAGTACATTTTTTTTTCCCCCATTTTTGCATCACTACATTATTTTAAGTCATTTTTAAAAGAATATAAAGCGCAAAGTATATTTTTCAGCACAGTGTAGAAAAAAATGAATTTTATTTTTAACAACTATACAAAATGAACTGCTAAAATTGAAAAAAAAAAGAAAATGGTGAAAAAAATGACAAAATCAATTAAAATGATGTAAAAAAAATTTCACAGACAGACTAAACATATTTAAGAGCTTAAAATTTTACTTTTTGCTATTTTTGAATGATGCCACCTTAAAACACCAGCACTGATAAAATTTATTAATTTTAACACCAAACCAAGCTCAGTTCACCATCTGAAGCCTTGAACTTTTGGACACACTTCTAAAACTCCCGTTTGAGGCATTATTTATCATTAACATGGAGAATAGAAACTCCAAAATTACAGGAAATGTTTTTTTGCCACTGTCAAAGTGACAGACATATGAAGTTTGAATTCAGGGGATACATAAGCTTTGCTCTAAAGTAATAGATGCCTCTCAGTTCATACTCTTTCAGTTTGTCAATTGTCACTGTCTATTCTGTTGCTTCTGAAAGTGTCAAGTCAGTGTTATTAATAAAGCACTTTTTACAACGGTTGTTTTCACTTTGCAGCTTTACAGAAGAGTGCAGTTCAGGTGGAGCGAGGAAAGTGGTCCTAAGGCTTAAAAAAGAACATCACTTTCATCCTTAGCAAACCACAAAAGCCAGATCGGGCCACAGATTTGGGGTCAAGTATCTTCCTCAAAGATACAATGGGCAGCAGCCACAAGCTGGTGTCAGGCCTATGACCTCTTGAGCAATAGCCAAGCCTACCAGTGGTGGAGGCAGAACAACGAATGAGAGCATGAGGACCATTGCAGCTAAGCATGCAGCATGAGGACCAGGAAAGTAGCTGAAAATGTTCTCCTATCATAATTCCTCTACCCCTGAGGATTTTTGGCACCTTATAATGTGGCAGGAATTGCCTAGGCCTACATCTGGGGCTGCACAGACCCTCCTACACTCTCCCCCAAGCTGTATTCATTCATTCAGTTCTCTCTTGAGTTTGTATTTCCCAGACTTCGAACAGATGGAGGAATGGACGATCCCTGGGCTGTTGCTGCCTCCACTGTGCTGAGCTTTTAAAAGGACCATATTGGCTCCAGCTTGAAGCATGCATGCAGACGTAATGGCACGCTGATGGGATTTAAAGTGACAAAGCATTCATGGGGTAATAGAGTGGGCTAATGTTTTAATGTGGGTTAATAGCACTCACAGATCGGATTGGTGGCTCAAGTAATTCAGAAAAACACAGGCCGATTTTAATGGACACCGATTCCGAGACCGATTGTATCAGCAGGACCTTCAGTAGTTTGTGTGTGAAGGACGGTGCAACTGCACTCATATGAAGTCAGTGACATGAGATATGATTCAAGGATTGAACAGGACTCTACTGCTTCTGCATTTAGCATGTTATGTGTCTTTTGTTAAAAGGCGAATGTAACGTGGTGGGACTTTGTGTGGTGTGTGGTGGTGTGTAATGTGCATTATGCACATGCATCATGTAGTCAGCATTTCATCTGTTTTATAAGCATCTGCTACGTGATCCTGCTGCAGTCATGACAACTGGGACCAAAGAAAAAATTACAGCTTTCCACCAGAAAGCTCTCATGCAAGCATAGCACTTTTAGGGTTTTGAAAACGGAGTAAGCCAGAGCCTGTAGCTTCTCTTCTCTTTCATCCATGTCCAAATAGTTGTTTAGGTCAAGTCTCCCACACGTCCCTCTTATGGCATTTATCTTTTTGTGTCAGACCTATTTTATGAGAGCTGCACAGGTGGATCCAGGAAAGGATGTGTTTTTCTTTTTTCAGTGTGTTTTTGTCCATTATGATTGATTGTGGGAAGATGTGCATTGCTGGAGGTCCTGGGTTTGATTCCCAGGTGGGACCGTCCAGGTCCTTTCTGTTTGGACACATTCTCCCTGTGTCTGTGTGCGTTTCCTCCGGGAGCTCCAGTTTCCACCCACCATCCAAAGACCTGCATGTCAGGTGGACTGGAGATGCTAAATTTGCCACTAGGTGTGAGCATAGCACTAGGTGTCTGTGTTCCTGCCTCTGCTCTGCCCTGGTGACCAGCCCAGGGTGTTTCCTCTTTTTTGCCCTGTGAGAGCTGGGAATAGGCTCCAGCACCCCACATGACCCTAATTAGAGAATTAGTAGATTAGTAAAATTAATTGGAGTAGAAAGTATAGATTTTTCTGTTTAAATGTAAGGAGTTAGATAATAATACTTGAAGTAATCAAGTAAAGTACATGTATCTGAAGTTTAAAGTACTGTAACCAAGCATTTGTGCTTTCCACCTTTGATTACCAATTCAGCAAAACTTACACTGGGAATATTACACAGCTGATTAACCGCTGGTGGAATTGGTTAGTGACACTGTCGCTGTGGTTTAGTGAATGGTGCGCTTGGTTATTGCATCAGGCTAGTTTTCTTGTGGTTAGTGTGTACGCGGTCAACATGCATATCGTGCATCGTGCGGTCAGTCAGTTATGCATGTGTTGCGGGTGTGTGTCATTCTCTGGTTAGTGTGTCATTCCTGTTGCAAAGTGATTAGCGTGTCATGTGTGTGGGTCAGCTGTCCGCTCTGCTGACCAGTGGGAGGCGGGGCAGAAAGGCTCTGTCCTCAGATGGCCAGCGTGACTAACACCGCCTTGGGAAGGAGGGAGCAGCTGGCTTAGCAATGTTCACAGCTTCCTGCTCTCCGACACAAAGCCCCACAGGGTCTCGACACAGAAACACACACACACACATGCACGCACACACACACACACACACACACATGCACACACACACACACACACACACGGGAAATGCACACACACAATATCCCAGTGTTCAACCCAATAACCACAACTCAAAAGACACAGACCACCTTGGTTAAGAAGCATGAGAATACAAAGCAATAGAGGATCAAATATTCAAAAACTACAGCATGTGAAACTCTCACTTCCCCTCCTTTCCAAATTCATTGGTGGTAAAAGCCCAAAAGTTTGCTCCAAGCAATAAACCATGCACAAAAGATCTGCCAGTGAATGCTGCTACCAAAAAGATGCTACTGAGGCCTGTAACCTTTGTGCTCCTTATGGATTTCTCTTTTTTTCCCCTCAGCTGAAGTGTTTTATTGAACTGTCAGGGCTCGTGCACATCACGGCATGAAGGGCTCATCTCAAATTAGCCTCCAAAGTTAAATGGCCAGGGCAGCCAAGCAAACGTACAATATAACCCGAGAGTTCACGTGCTATAGTGTGCCATTGCTTTAAATCTTAAACAAGATTCATGGCGACCTTTGGCCTGAGGTGACCTTTGACGTTTGGATGTCAGTCCATGGTTGACACAAGCATGCCAGGGTCTTAAAAGACTTTTCCAAATGCTTGTTATGAGTTGGTGCAAAAATGTCCCGTCGAGTTTGTGGCGACAAAACTGATGGCGAAGATTATTGGAAATATCATAAAAGAGCTGCAATAAAGGATAATTGAAAATGGGTTTATGTCTATATCTTGGTCGCCGGATATGATGGAGAGGTGGAAAAAAATAAAAAGCAGAGAGAGAGAGAGAGAGAGAGAGAGAGAGAGAGAGAGAGAGAGAGAGAGAGAGCGAGAGCCAGAGAGCCAGAGAGCCAGAGAGAGAGAGAGAGAGAGAGAGAGAAAGAAAGAGGGGAGGTTCACAATCGTTTATGGAAGGAAATAAAATGCAATAGCAGGATTAGTGGACTCATGCGCACCCGAAGGAAATAGAGAGGGGTGAAAGCCATGGCCTATTTAAATTGAGCTCTCTCTCCTGAGAACGAGCTCAATTTGCGCCCGATCCCTGAACGGTATCCCTAACTTTGAGTCATTCTGGTTGGCGTAATCAAAAGGGACGTCATATCCAGCTGCATGGCTTCCTGAAGCAGTTTTCATTTAATAGCTCAAAGCGTGGGGCCACATGATTACAGCCCCCAATGATCTGGGCTGCTCTGGAGTTCCTGCAGTACACTAAGTTTGATGGATTGTCGTGGACTGAAAAGCCATCGATCCCTCCTGGGGGGTTTTGAAAAGCATCAGCTGTAGGAGTGCATAGAGAGCCCATTTAAAGTGACTGTTTGATGCTTGTTTTACGGTCTTTTAAGCATAGCTCTGCTTTCATTGGCTTAAAAGAAGTAGGAGACAACAGAGAAAGTGTAGGTGGGCAGATAGCAGGGGAGGGTAAACAGAATCACAAATGGTTATAATTTGATTAGTTTATGTGTTCAACCATACCAGCAACAGCTGGGACATCAAGAACTTCCAGTGCTATTCAATTGCAACTCATCCTAATTAGGATCACAGGGGTACTGAAGCCTATCCCAGCTCTCACACGGCAAAATGCAGGGACACATCCTGGACAGGTCATCAGTCCATCACAGAGTAGACATACAGACAAACACACTCACTCGTAGGGGGCAATTTAACATCCTAACTTTCAGGTCTTAGGATGGTGGGAGGAAACCGTAGCTCCAGAAGGAAACTAGGATGCCGGAAGAACGTGCAAACTCTACATAGAAAGGCCCTGGACAGTCCCATCTGGGAAATGAATGCAGGACCTTCTCGCTGCAAGGTGACGGTGCTACCCACATGTAATACTTATTACGGTAAATCATTAAAAATCAGATAATCATATTGGTGGATACAACAGGTTGCTGATGAGAATGACGCACCTTGACAATGTCCTCGTTGGATGACTTGCACTCAACGGAAGAGGAAATATCAGTTACTATGCCACTCATCTCTATGGAGACAACCTTGACAGGGATGGCAACGGTCCGGCCAGTCAGAATGGCTGTGTTGATGATCTCGGTGTCCTGGAGAGTGAGAGAGTAAGGGACAGAAAGGGAGGAAGAGAGAGGGTTAGTTTGAGTTCAGATAAAAAAAGGTTACAAAAGTTTAGCTTTAGCTCAGTACAGGAACTTGAATGGTGGACAAAAGCCTGGAGAAATTGTAGTGCAGTTTTATAAAGTCTCTGTCTGCATCAGGCTCATAAAGTCAAATGTGTGGCCATGAGTAACTGTCACTGATGAGGAAATGTCTCAGCCTTATAAAGTACAGCCAATAAACTTTAAAGGCCTATTAGGATATGAAAATGGAAGTCTCATTTTTCTCATTTGAACAAGTGAATGGGTTGACAGAGTAGAACCAATGCAAGAAACTGCTGTGTTCTAAGGGCTTGGATGAATGTCGGATTTCTTTGCCACCACTGATAAAAATCCATGGTTAAGGAGTGCACACCATGGCTAGCTATGTGTTGAGCACAGCTGCCCAACCCAACATTAATCCATTTTTTTCCTTTTTGCAGTTCAAACTGCTAAAGTGCCAAAGGGTGCTATTTACTGTTGGGCAGTAGTGGTCTAGTGTTAAGAGTCTAGGTCCAGGATTGGAAGGTCGTGGGTCCAAATCCCAGACCAATAGGTTGCCCTGAGGTACCCTTGAGCAAGGTACTGTCCCCATCACTTCTCCCTTTAAATAGCTGCCCACTGCTGCACGTTGTGTATGGGTCAAATGCAGAGGTTGTATTTCATTGTGGTTCACTGTGTACTTTCACTTTCTTTTAAAGGTTAAACTTCTTTACAGCATTTTGAAACAATGAATCAACAAAAACATGCATTTAGACAGAAAGTGCATTAAAATGCATGACCTCAGTTCCAGGTACATTGATCGATTTTGCTCTTGAGGGGACACACATGCACAAAGTTTGTCCTGTCAATAACGTATGTCAGCTAAAAAGCAGGGGTATTCAATAAAAAATCTCCACGTTTGATGTAAATTTTGCATGCCAGCAGTCTTCTCACCAATAACAAGGTTGATGGATGGGTTGTCATGAGAACTAGATTTTAACCAAACTAGATTTTCCACAGTCTTTTGGACTGGGGAAGAAACATACACAGCAAAAGACAGTGCTGTCTGCCTGGTATGAGGTCATTCATTCAACCAGCCAAAGCAGGATTCTCAGGATGCTCCTCAAGCAATAAAATGTTTAAGAACTTTTGTTTTTGTTAAGATGTCATAATATGAAAGTGGCCAGCATTTCATTTATTGATTTTATTTATTTCTCCTAGAAAATTGGATGAAGCCCTGGAATATTTCATTTGTGTCAAAAAGCTGAAAATATTCTGGTCACAGGGTTGAGTGAATGTTGAGGAAAACATTAAAAATGTACATCTTGAAGAAAAAAAAAAGTTTTTTTTTAATTAATACATGATTTAAAGCTAAAAAAATAAATGAATTTTATATGATATAAATTTTTAAATGTTTAGTAAAATATTATCATATAAGAAGGTGTAGTGTAGTTACAGATTGTGAGTCAGGCAAAAATGTTATTTTACATTTTTGCATTTACTTTTACATTTACTTACTATCACTGGGACTCAAATATATAAAATAAATGAAAATGACAAGTTAAAGACAGAAAGCCTGAGTGTGAACAAACAGGAGGACAACTGAGTGGTAAAGATGCAGAGAGTAGAGGTGACAAAAGTGGAGGAGTTTAAATACTTGGGATCAACAATTCAGTCTAACGGCGAGTGTAGAAGAGAGGTGAAGAAGAGAGTGCATGCAGGTTGGAGAAGGTGGAGAAGAGTGGCTGGAGTGATTTGTGACAGATGCGTACTAGCGAGGGTCAAAGGGAAGGTTTAGAGGACGGTAGTGAGGCCAGCTATGTTTTACAAGTTGGAGACAGTGGTGTTGATGAAAAGACAGGAGGCGGAGCTTTAGGTGTCAGAGTTAAAGATGCTGTGATTTTCGTTGGGTGTGACGAGGATGGACAGGATTAGAAATGAGTATATTAGAGGGACAGCTCAGGTTAGACGTCTTGGAGACAAAGTTAGAGAAGCAAGGCTGCATTGGTTTGCACATGTCCAGAGGAGAGACAAAGATTATACTGGGAGGAGGATGTTGAAGATGGAGCTGCCAGGAAAGAGGAAGACCAAAGAGGAGGTTTATAGACATAGTGAGAGGACATGCAGGTGACAGTTAGAAGGAGAAAGATGCAGAGGAGAGGAAGAAATGAAAACGGATGATCCGCTCTGGCGACCCCTAAAAGGGAGCAGCTGAAAGAAGAAAAGAAGAAAATTTAAAAGTAATTGGTAGCTACTGCTTTTCCCAAGTGTGACAAAAGAAACTACTCATTTCATTGCTGCTGGCATCATCAAATTTCCCATTCGGCCCTCGCCTCATCACCTGAACCCACAAATTGATGTGGTGTTGTGCTGTGGTACATATTCAAACAGGTCTCCCCTTTCAATTACAGCTCCAAAGTAAATGCAGAGGCCAATTATGGAGAACACTGGCTCCTCGATTGCTCCTCCTGTTCACATCAATTCATTATTTTCATTGCTGCAGGGATGCAACAACAGTTAACTGTAAAATTATTCCGCTCAGGGAGCAAAAATGGGAGAAGTTTATGCGTGCAGTCCCATGCTTCAATAAATCCAGAGCTTTTGGAGTAAAGTGTGTGACCATAGCTAGTGCTACTCGAGGGCAAGTATAAAAGGCAACATGACTTCATTAAATTCCGGCATTGTAATCTCGCAGCAGGCAGCATAGGAAACAGAAGTGGTCACAACTGAGTGAGTGTTCAGGGAAAAATGACTTGCGTCGTTAATTTCTGTACTTCCCTGAGGAGAACGCTGAAAGTATTGCGTAAACTTTTTGTCATTTCTGCCTTCGTTTAGTTTTCTGTGATAAAGCTGGGCTTGGATTCCCCAAGAGAGGTGCAGCAGAAATATCATGACAGGTTAACGTGGCTAACAAGAAAAGCAAGATGGAACATCCTACCAATTAGCATCGTGCAAAACAGCAGTCATCACACACATACATAAGGATTTGAAGTGGATCCTGCAGTTGAAAGGACACGTAAGTGTGTACATAAACAGCCTTCACTGTAAATTACACCACAGATGGCTTGGATGACTCATCACATGTTTTACACCATGCCAGTCAAAGCAAAACTGACCTGTGGACATGTGTGTATTAAGTTTGGGATTAAAACCTGCTCAGTATGGTGTAGGTTTGGCTCATGTCTCCAAAACAGCTCTGAACATTTTAGGCTTGGACTACACAAGAGCTTGATAGGTGTCAGGTGTCTGACACCATTAGCAGCAGGTCCTTAAAGTCCTCGAAGTTCGATAGGACCTCCATGGATTGAACTTGTTTGTCCACCACATCCCATGCTCAGTTTAATAGATCTACTTAGACCAAGTCAACATCTTACACAGTTTGTTCTCCAAACCATTCCTGAACTTTTTTTGAAGTGTGTCCGGGAGCATTATCCTGCTGAAAGGGAATATTAAGAAATACCACTGTCTGCAATGATATTACTTGCTTCTAGGATCTAAGGTTCCCCTGGAGGAGAACACTGCCCAGAGCATCACATTGTCCCTGCTGACTTGCCTTATTGCCTTATGCCTTATGGTCATTGGTTCACAATTAAAGGATAACTGGTGAACTGATGATTAGTGAAGATGGAACATTGGCAGAGGTACTGTGATCACTTTGTAACACTTGTGGTTGCTACTAACCACTGCATGTTCAGAACACCTAGTCCTGTTCTGCACATGCTCTGAAACTAGCCATTACTTTTTGGCCCTTGCCAAAGTCACTCAGATCCTCACACATTTTTCCAGTTTCCAACACATCAACGTCAATGACTTAATGCTGCCTTGCTGCTTAATCTATTCCACCCCATGAAAGATGTCATGGTAGCAAGATATTCCATGTTATTCACCAGTTACTGATTTTTAATGTTGTGGCTGATTGATATAAATAATCATGCCAATGTCACTGAGACAGCTAGAAAAATTTTGTTCTCAACATTTGTAAATGACAAAGGTCAAAACATCACTAGAGCACAAATAGGTTTGCTGAAGCTATACAACCCTAATAAATATAATAATTGGCAAAATGAATGACAAAATAAAAGCTCAAGCCTGCAGTTGTTACTCTTTTTAGCTGTGATGTCATTTGTCTATCATTAAGTTTTGATCTTCATACTACATTTCAACAGAGTTCAGCCAAGAAGCGTTTCAAATATTTCACTTCTTCACAATGGCTAACTATTTGCACCTTCCACCATACAAAACCCTCTCGTTTCTCATTGCTAATGAGTGCCAGTGTTCTGACACAATGCCTTTCTCTGGGGTTATAAATGTTCTGCTTGCAGACTGCACTCTCAGAATTAACTGTGCTGTTTAATATTTCCCCGTCTAAGCGTGGTCATTGACTTATTAGCTCAGTATTACAGCTGAAGTCTTGTTGCCCCCCAGTTGGAACTGCATAACCATAATTCTCACAGCTCTTGGTCTGCCTGAATCAACTGAAGCCAAGAACAGGCATGGCAGAGAAATTAAGTTGATGCACTGCAATAAACTGCATATATGGAGTTGGTTGTTTGGTGGGTTGGTTGGTTGGAGGGCTGGATTAGTTGGTTGGTGGGCTGGATTGGTTGCTTTATGGGTTTGTTTGGAGGGTTAGTTGGACAGTGGGTAAGTGGGTGGGTTGGTTGGTGGGTGGGTTTGGTGGGTTAGTCTGTGGGTTGGTTGTTTGGTGGTTGGTGGGTTGGAGGGTGGGTAGGCTGGTGGGTGGGTGTTTGAGTAGGCTTGGTTGATTGGTTGGTTGGTTGGCTGATACGTGGTTAGAAGGGTTGGTTGTTTGGTTAATGGGCGAATGGGTGGGTGGGTGTTTGGGTGGGTTTGGTTGTTTGGATGGTGGGTGGTTGGTTGGTTGGTGGGTGGGTGAATGGGTGATTGGTTGGTTGGTGGGTGGATGGATAGTTTTGGTTGGTTGGTAAGATGCATAAATGCATAGATATTTTTGTACTTTATTATTAGAGTTATTACCTCAATATATGCGGCAATAATGTTTGTGAGATTCTTTCATCAGAACTGTTCTTTTTTTTTTTTTACTTACTCCCCCACAGCATTCTGAGCTATTTTTGCTCAGTGTGTTGGACCACAGAACAATTGCTTCTAAAATAAGAAACAAACAATAAAAAATGCAAGAAATAATTGCTTGAAAAATGCACAATAACTTCCCAGAAGAATAGGACATTACACTTACTAAGATATTAACACTACAGCTGACTCTGTGATGGAAATGCTTAGGATGCTAGAATGCCATTTATTTAGATATTTTTTTTAAATTAGATTTAGATAAAAAGATATTAAGGTTTGAGATATGTTACAACAATATATATATATATATATATATATATATATATATATATATATACATATATATAGTAACTAATTTTTGATTACTATTGGCAGTTATATTTTAGAAAATATTTTCCAAAATGCTTTTTTCTGTGTGTTTTGGCTTGTTTTTAAGTTTCTCATAATAATAAAAAAAAACATAAGCAGTGGAAAAGTTTGCAAAGTTTTAAAAATGCTGAATAGGATTTAAGTTCTTACTTGATATAGTGTCCCTTTTTATAGTGAAAACACTTATTCATGGCCTTTGTTATGCCACTATAGGAACATGAGTCAAATAATTCTTGTGGTACAAAAAATCAACAAAAATAATACACAGCGCAGCATAATCCCCATAATAAAAGCACTGCCAGTAGAGTGGGAACATCAGGAACAGCTGCACAGGTCACCATGTTTGACGCCAAGCGTTGGCTAGAAAACTAAAAAACCTTCTGGCACTGGGGTGAGCAGCAGTGGAGGCTTGGGACTGCATTTTCCAAAGTGATGGCACTCCATTCACTGCATTTGGAAAGAGCTGAAGTGCGTTTACATTTACTGCATTTAGTACACTCTTATCCAGAGCAACATATATCAGTGCTTCATCTCCACATCTGCTCTTCACTCTAGCAACTTGCTAAAGATCAACTGCTGATGAACTATTTCCCAGCCAAGTGACAAACTTATAAACCCTGTGATTGAATTAGGTAAAATAATTAATTATCCTAGATGTTAGATAAGTGCCAAAAGTGGATGTTTTTTGAGGAGAAGAAAGTGTAGAAAGGTATAAAAGTAGAGCAAGATAGGTTAGTCCCCTAGATATTCCTTGAACAGGTGCGTCTTCAGATGATGCTTGAAGACAGTAAGGGACTCAGACCACAGACAAGGGATGTTTGAGATTCAAAATGCCTTTCAACATCAATCCCTGAATTTTCATTTATTCACTTAGCAGACACTTTTATCCAAAGCGATTTATAAACATTTAGGTTAAAGTGCAATAAGTTTTGCAATAACATTAAATATCACGTAAAGTGGAATAACACCCGATATAATAAAACATTTAAACATTATAGTGTATAAAAGTTGAGTAAGATGTCAATGAATGGTGTGAGGTGAGTGTGTTAGATTGTTAGAGGTGCAAGGAGGTCTTCTCTGAAGAGAAGAGTCTTCAAGAGCTTCTTGAAGGTTGAGAGACCCTCTTCTGGCAGTTTTGTGCTCATTCCACCATCTGAGAGCCAGGAAAGAGAACATTCCGGACTGAGAACATCCTGTTTAAAGGTCTTTTCACCTGTTTTTATCAAAAGATTCACCTGTGCTCTTCACCATGGCTGAATGCAATCAGAGGCTTAGAGCAATGTTCAAACATCTAGGTTTCCCATAAGGTGTTAGATGTGTTGGCTATAAATATCTAAAGATTTACAGTGGCGGAGAGAGTCGACAGTGTGATGAATGACACGTTATGATGAGCGTAAACAGCCATTCCCATAAATAAAGTGGTACGGATGGCTTTGACAGCTTCATACATGCTTCATGATGTGACAGCTAAAGCAAAACCTATCTGCTCCTGGTTTTTCACATGAAATAAGAAAATAATGCACATTTATAACCAAGCTACAGCCACAGTGAGGAGACGCAGACACTAGAAGCAGACATTTTATTTCAGGTTTATACAACAGTATGAAAAGGTCAGTGCTGCATTGGACAAGCTCATTCTGAGTCTTTCATCCACACAATGGCAAAATCTTCACATAAATCAAAAACCAGTCCACCTGACCTTGTGAAGTTTCCAGACTGCTGAAGTAGAACTCTTCACTTTTATAAAAACAAAACAAGGGTGCCCTGGCCTAACTAACCTTTACATTTAAAAATATCGGAAATTAAATTCCTGAACTTGCAATTTTCTCCTATACACACCAGAAGTGAGAGATGGGGAGGAGTCCAGGATGACTGAACCAGCAACTCTGGTCACAAGACCCTTTCTAAAACCTTTAGGTTATTCATTCCCATTTAGAGGGACAATATCAGCTGGCATATGGACTTTGGATCTTAGGCCTCGTTGCCTTCATTTCAAATTGTTAGTGATTCACACCTATTGTCATAATATTCAATAAGTTATGCTCTCCATATTGGACAAAATTAAATTCTTGGGTTATTTCTAAATTGGTGTTCATGCCAATAAATACATTTTACTTGCAGACACAGTGTGTATTCTGAATCATGTCAAATAATCCATAAACCATGGTTGTGGTGAAATGTGACAGTTTGCTCTAACCTTTTTAAAGAATGAAAAGAATCCCTTCCCAAAGAGTCTTGAATCATTTTGGAATCTACTTTAATTCCTTCTAGACATAGTGGTTCACTGTGTGCTATGCTGTGTCTCACAATGACAAACAGTCACTTCCCCTTCACTTTCAGAAACAGTATCCTGAAAAATCTAATGAAATGGAATTGTTTCCTTAACTGCATCAAATCAGATCAAAGTCTGAGATTTCACAATGCTTTGATTCAGATTGAAAAGAATCAGAACGGATCAGTTTGAGGTTAGAAATGATGTTCTCAGACCAAATCCAGTCTGAGCTTCTCCACGGCTCATAACTATCAACTTTTCCAGACAGTGTCCTTCACAGCTAGGGTTAACATCTTTAATAAGGAGACTGTGAGCAGCTTTCTGCTGCAGCATGCTAATTGTGGACAGACTGCGTTTGCCAGGGGAGCTAGCCAAGGCTGCCATGCTGAAATGATAACCCTGCCTGATTTAACACTGTCCTCTTGTGTGTTTCCTTCTCACGCACGCGCACACACACACACACACACACACACACACACACTGTAAATTCCCCTATGTCCCTTCTTTCTACACCTGACTCAGAGAGTGGAATCTGCTTTGCACAGCTTTTTTTGTCAAGGGATTTCTGTGTATATTTGTGTGCATGTGTGTGTCAGGTGGTTACATCAATCAGTGTGTGTGTCTCAGTGTTTGCACAGAGGTGTTTGCATCTGTTGTGCATGTGATTATAGCATGTATTCATGTGTGGTGTTTGATTGTGCAAGATTATTGTGTGTAGAATTTATTTCTGCGACCATGTGTGCGGGGAAAGGGAATTGCCAAGCCTGAATCAGAGTGGGACTCATTCAAAGCATCTGGCATGCTATGTATGAGCTCGGCCTTTGTCGCCATCTCTAAACACCTCTTATGCGGACCTCTCTGATTGCTTCCCGCTCACAAATCCCCTGGTGAAAAAGGGACTAAACCCAGTGAGGCTTTAGACAAGGAGTTTCCGCTTGCACATTCAGCCATCCAAAAAGCACTCCCATTTGTTAACCAATTTCTCCTATTTTAACTTTGTTCCACCTACTAAACACTCCCGCCCTTGAGACCTACAACACAGTGCAAAAAGTCTTGAGCCCTTATTTATTTATATTTTGCTGGGGAATCATCCGGACGGTGCAGAAATTCTACTCAATGCCTTTCAAACTGTCTTTGGCATTGATTTTCAGTGAAAGAAATGAGAACAAATGTTGCAGGCTGCAAAGTATCTAAAGATAAGATTCTAGATAAAAAGGTCCCATGTACTCAGCTTTCAGTATCAGCAGTAAGCGAATCACCTGATCATCTGGAATCATCTGCACCTGTTTCTTTACTGCTGCATGTCTTAAGTTAGACACTTTCTTCTGCTTGAAGGTTCAGTCTTAGGTCACTGTGTGGAATAACCAACAAAAAACAATCAAACTGCTCAGGTACAGAGGATGTACTGAAAATTAAAAACAAAAACACTGTCCTTCAGAACATCTGGAGAAGTGTTCCTCAATAATAAATTGAATGCAATAAAGTCTGGATCTTCGGAAGCAAAATATGAAGATATAAGGCGTGGCTGAAGACTTTGGTGTTGTACTGTTTGCTGCAAACCATGACTTAATGTTGAAGGGATGTGTGGAACTGCCAGGTCTGACCATTGGGTCCAACAAATATGATGCTCTAGCTCTGCTGCAGTACTTGGTTATTAACTTTCATGGCTGTATATTCTGCATCAGTGAATATTGATTGAAAGATGGGAGGAGACATTAGTATTACTTAGCAACTGATTCTTACCCCACATGTAAAGAGTCTCCAGGAAATGATTGGTTTTCTAAAGATTGCTTTGCACATTATGAGAGCATCATTCAAACTGCATGCATAAATCATCACACACTTGCCTCAGAATATTTGCAAAGAAATCTCTAATAGACTTGTGGTTTCAGACACTGCATGACACACTGTTATCTAAATACCGCAGAGCTAAATACAGTTGAAGTGGCAGAATTTGGCTTAAAGTGAGAGTTTTTTCAATGCATGGTGGTGATGTGAGGTTCTTCATGGCAGCTCCACAGGAATGTCGCCACCTTGTGAATGCTAGATGGCTGGGTCACAGCATCTCCAAAACAGCATGTCTTGTGGAGGGTTACAATTATGTGGTGTTTAGTACCTAACAAAAGTTGCCCAAGGAAGGAAAACCAGTGACAGTTCACCCACAGCTCACTGATGCACATGGGGAGCCTGTCTGGTTCAATCTCACAAAAGAGCTTCTGTAGAAGAAAATACTGAAAATGTTACTGCTGCCCATGACAGTAAGGTATGAGAACACACTGTGTGGCAGAGCTGGGTATGGAGCTGCAATGCCCTAGATGGGTCAGAATGCACCTACTGGGGCACATAAACATGGAACATGAAGCAATGGAAGAAGCTGGCCTGGTCTGATTATTTACCTATTTTTTAAACATTGTTTACTTACTATGGAAGAAGTGGCACCAGGATGAGAATGAAAGGAGGCAGTGTGATGCTCTGGTCAATGTTCTGCTGGGAAACCTTAAGCCTGTGATCCCAACAGCTGACCAATTACACCAAGAATGACTTGTCTCAGCTCTTATAACATGAATTTGGATTGTTACTTAACAACAGTCAACTGCTGCCTGAAGTGTAAATCTCCATGATAACAAAAAACATTGCCTTATATGGATGGCTTGAGCTCTAACACTGAGCTTTGTTCAGTGCTTTTATGCCATGTAGCGATAAAGTTAATATTGAGTTCAAAACTGGTTATATTTTTACAAGCAGTGGGGATTTTAAAATGGCGACACACAAAAATATTTACAAAAATGCATTTGAAAATCTGGTGTGTGTTTGTGTATGTGTGACAAATATTTATTTTATTATTAAAAATATTTAATGCATTTGCTATTTTGTTTATTTTTTACAAATTAAATATAATAAAATAATATAATAAAATTAAATATGATAAAAATATATATATTTGCTTTGTTGTGCTGAACAATGGATGCAAGACACTATACTGCACATTTCTAAAGCCTTTAAAAAGTACTTAAAGCAACACAGCACTGGAAAAATAATTGTACAAAACACCTTTGGCCTTCTTAGGGTTAAAATAGGGTTGTGTTTCACACACATAATGAAATGTGATGAATGTGATGCATTAGTTTTAAAAGTCTTTGAGGTGGATTAACAGAGAGAGATCATGAGAATTACAATGCTGCACTATTATGAACATGATTATAGTGCAATTATACTATTAAAATAATTAAATGAGGGAGCAAACCTGCACTCCCAGCTCCAGCTACTGACTCAGGACCACCCTCTAGTGTCTAACCAACAAGTGCCACATTGAGTGGCAGTTTTGTGTAGCAGTGACCTTGAAGTTCTTATTTTTGTCCATTTTCCATGTGTTGGTATCTCCCATAACTATGGAGAGGCTATTTTATTAACTGCACCTGAGCTTTCAACCAAGTGAGCACACATGAACACGGAGCCTAGTGCTCAGCAGGGCTATAAATTTGATGGCCAGATGAATCCTAAAAGGTAAATAATGAAGTCTCCCACTTCTGGAGCTCACAAGTTAGCACACAGCAGATGGGTAACCACACAGGGAATTAATATGTCCTCTCTCTGCTTCCCAGCTTGGACCCATTACCAGCAAAATGACTCGCAATGCAGAGCTGCTTGATTCAATAACCTCCAACATGAGATACCACATGGTGCATTAGCTGGGGGAATGGCAGAGCGATGCAGGGATAATGGCCAATATCAGTAAAATCAATAGACATCCCTTCATCATGTGTAGCAGGTGAATATCATCCAATTGACTTTACAAGGTTACACGCCTGCAGTCTGTCTGTGTAATGCATCCCTTCCGCATAGGTGTTCTTCCAGCTGTTATTGAAGTTCTAGGCTTTAGCAACATTAACTGCACTAAACAAATGATTTGCAACACATCTTGACTTACATCCATGATGGTGAACAAAGTAGTAATTCAAGATGAGACATAAGAACTAGGGTGAAATGATCCTCTAGGTTAGAGAAGATCTACCATCCATTCTTGTAACTGTACATAATAAACTGTCTCAGAAAGAGTAAGAACCAAGCATATTTCAGAAATAATGGACTACCATGGTTCAGTATTGGAAAAGTTGATAACCTGGTTGGGGTTTGAGAAAACTAATGTGAATGCATGAAACTAAGTTGTCTCTAGGGTGAAAGGGACATTTCCAGTCTGGCAGAGGACATATCATTCAATGGTTTTATCCATAAAATAGAACATTTCCATGTATATTGGTCATGGTATCTGCTGAACTGTAATAAACGAGGATTTATTGGGTGCATCAACAATTGAGAAAAGAGTTGACCCATGTTAGCCTGCTAATCAAACAACATGTTAAATATGTTCAATTTAAATGGTGATCAATAGTTGTAGATTGAAAACTGAAGTAGACTTGGTCTAAAAATGAGCTCTTGATCACCTGTTAGTACAAATACTGTGTTTCCTAAGCCCATCCCTGATTCTAGGCCTTGGTTGCTTCCAAGCTTAAAATGTAATTTACTGTAGAACCATGTGACAGTTGCAGGTTTCTGGCTTCCAGTATTTTCTAGAACTATGCAGACATCTGATAACCAAAACCTAAATCAGCTTTTTAGAGGCATTTTTCTGTCAAATCTGTCCAAATCCAAAATTAAAAAAGTACTTTTTCAGGTTATGCTGGCTACTTGTGGATTTCTCCTTATCCATGGAAACTTTCTGGTTTTGAGTCTAGAGGACAAAGCTCTTGACTATGACCCTCTTTTTCTCTTTGCAACAGTAGTGTAGCTGAAATATTCCATTAATCTAGGCTATGAGAAGACTATAAAAGAGATTAAACTTACCATAGAGAGCGGTATGATGGCCTGAATATCTTTCTGAACCACGATCAACTCTGTGACCACTTTGTCGGAGTCTGGAGGTGGGTTTTGGCCCCTGTAATCAATGTTCCAGTTGATTCTTCTAGTCACTGACTGGCTGGTAAAGTTCTCCATTTCAAAATCCAACTGCATGACCTCGATGTTGGCAGCCACATCCCTAGAAAGGAGAACAAAAATGATGAGACTGTGAAATAGTGGACGAGATCAATTATATTAGCGTTTATTGAGAAAATATGCTGGAGCAAAGCACTGAATCCAGCTATTAAACTCATTTAGAAGACTCTAATTAGGGTCAGGTATGTATTTGATCATTAAATTGTTTAATGGGCTGGCCACCAACACAGACAGATGTTCTGTCATGTATTAGGCATTATATATTGAAACAATCAGCAAATGAACCAATTATGAAAACTGGGCCTGGTCCATCTGTTGTTGTGGAATAGATGAGGAGGGCTAAATATTACACCACGAAGGGGAAATTTGAAATGAAAATGCGGCTCGGCTTGCATAAAGTCTAATAACGCAATGATAAGGGAGAATGGGGAAAATATTGATATGCAAGACATTACGGTTTATATATCACAAGTTTAAACGAACCTGGGCCATAACATTCAAAATGCCCCTATAACATTTAAAGCGTCCCACAGATTTTAATTCATATTAAGACCTTTAAATGTCTGAAACTGAATAAAAATCACAGATGCCTCATATTTCTGCTCCAGTGTTCAAAGATAGGTATTTTATTGGTCCATTATATCAGTGTGTAGTGTGATTTGGGAGAGATTTAGGTTGGTCTAATTTGCCTAAATTTCCATGGGTTTTCTTGAAATAGTAGGTCAAATGTAGGTCAGAGCTGTGGAAAATATAATTAATGTTTGAATGATATAGAAATTGAGGGTTGAATATATTAATGTGACACAATAATGAACATAAAAGGCTAATGAGCATAAAAAGCTCTTTTAGAGGGTCTAAACTGTGATGCTGTTAAAGCAGAACTTTACAAAATGGTGCAAATTCAGAATTGTGGTTACTCCAATGCAAACTAGGGGTGCACTGATATTTCCACCACAGAATGTTTTTGCCCAGAAATTGGTCATAAAAAAGAGACATTTTGAATGGAAATTGTATATTAAAGTTGGAAAAGCAAGTTAGAAAAGTGATTTGTAAACCCAGTTTAGTGAAAGTATCAAGATGGAGCAACAACCAGAAACTTCTCTGTTGGATATTTGACCTCCTACTCCATGTGAAGCAAAAGCATCTGTACTGCTGTCTGTAGCCAGATTTTAAAATTAAAAAACTCTGAAGTGACATTATGACTTAAAAAGCAATGGAAATCCTTTTGCCATCTTGAAACACAGCAGAGCACACAGTGAGACACAACAAAATTCAACCTCTGCTCTTCACCCACACACACCGTGCAGCAAGGGGCCCGGAGAGCATTGATGGGGGCGGTACCTTACTCAAGGGTACCTCAGGGCTACCTGTTCTGTGATTCGGTCTCTAAACACTAGGCCACTACTGTGCTACTGTTCTCTGATGTTGAGCTTATTTAGCAAAACGTACTATAGCTCAGTTTGTTACAATGTATAATTTTACATCACAAAAGCCATTTATGTTTGAAAGCTTTTTTAGGTTTTGGTTCATTATGACTTTTCAGCTTGTCAAAATTTTTGAACATTTCTTTGGAAAATGTGCCACCAGAAAACCACGGTTGATGGTCATTTCTGCGCTTTAAACTGTGGTATGTGGGTTGTATATTTGAAAAAAAAGTAAAATGCAAGTGCAAGTGAAGTAAAATTGGAAGGTTGTGGGATCGAATCAGAGACCAGTAGGTTGCCCTAAGGTATCCTTGAGCAAGGTGCCGTCCCCATCACTGCCCCCCGGGTGCTGGATATGTCTGCCCATTGCTTTTGTTACATTTTGGTGCGCTTCATTGTGTTCTGTACTGTGTACCACAATGGCAAGTTGTCACTTTCACTTAAAGAAATATATTCCTCTGTTGGAACTGTCAAATAAAAAGGTAAAACAAACCCCAAGTTGACCCCCCATTCTGACTGGTAGGGGAGCCAACTTGTATTCAACATTAGGTACACCACTTCTCATGACTGGGGAGAAATTGTAACCGTGTAACATGAGCCCAAACAGTTCCAAACGCATAACAAGTGCAAAAGCTCCACGAGCAGCCATGCAGCAGGGCCTTGTTTCTTCTTGAAGGTCTGGGCTGCTAAAACTCCATAATGAATAGTGACAAGCTAAATGAGCTCTGTCTGGGAGTCGCACGCTCACTCATTGAGCATTATTTGCTTTATCTGTGCCTTCTGCACATGTTAAGGCTGCTGATACTACATGACAACTATGGGGGTGGGGTTGCAGCAGGCCAGAACTGATTTCCCATCATACCAGGGGTAAGGATGCACATGGGGAAGCATTTGAAGAAGCAATATTAGTTTATGAACAAGCTGACAGAAGGATTGTGGCAGCAGAGGCAATGTTGTAGATTCCACAACTGGGTTACAGAGAACAGCTTTCATCAATAATGTTGTCACTGGAGCTGCAATAACGTATGGGTGTCAGCTTTATAAAAGTCAGTGTATTATCCAGGTGCTGCATGTTCCTGCAACCATATCACCAGGCAAACCTCTTGTTTGTACAACAGACAGTATCAAATTCAGCACTTTAAAGGTATGTATCACAGTGAAAGGAGCAGAACACCATGGCAACAATACGAACAAACAATGGTGGGCCAGCAGTAGCCTAGTGTTCAGAGACTAGGCCCTAAGATAAGAAGGTTGTGGGTTCCAATCCCAGACCAGTAGGTTGCACTGAGGTACCCTTGAGCCAGGTACTGTCACCACCAGGCATTTTAAATAGCTCCACCATGTCCCACTTCAAGGAAAACATTTCTGAGCATCTGTGTTACTTGGACGGCCTTCGGTTCTTCGCTGATGGGCTTTTTTGTTTTTGAGATCATATGGACAACAAATCAGATTACATGTTCATGCAAATTTTAGAAGGGTCCACATCTTCAGTCAGTCATTTTCGCAGGGGTGGGCTGGAGTCCATCCCAGCTCACACAGGGCGAAGGACAGGGGACACACCCTGGACAGGTCGCCAGCCCATCACAGGTAGGAGCGTGACGGGGATGGCAACTTGCTCAAGAGGACCTCAGGGCAACCTTTTGGGAAGGGGTTCAAACCCCCGATCCTCCGATCATGCAGCCAACGCCCAACCACTAGGCCACCGCTGCCCCTGGGCCCGCATCTTACATTTTGGAATTGTAAAAAAATGTATGCAGGACTACGAATATTGAAAGACCATAAACAATCAAGGAAATTTCTCGCCACAGGTGCTTGGTGAAGAAATAATATGTGGGGCAGTATCTAAATACATAAGAAACCACTGCTATAGACTCTTCAACGCCCTTTAATGTTATTAATGTAGTTTGGCTTTCAGCTCATCTGAAGGGACAGATTCTGTTACTTAATATACACAAAAACCTCCCAGTTTCCTTTGGCAAGTTCTGAATGATCATTTATAATATGAAATGTATATTTTTGCCTGTGCTATCACATTAAAATTTAAGATATCACCCAAAGCAGACTCTGCTGCTGCTTACAAGATTAGGATTGTTCCATTGCTCTGTCAAGAAGTCTCTGTATAAAGGGAATGTAATTTTAGCATGGTAATGTACTCAACAAAAGCAAGTACAAGAAACAAACTCGCTGATGAATCATTTAACAGTCAACTGAGCGAAAGCAAAGCTTTGGCCGTTTAGCATCAACGAAGATGCACACTCTGAGTTTTAAGTTTGTCAGATGAGAATGCTTTTTTGCAAGGTGATGGCATTCTTGTTGCAGATGCACTAATCTCTGTGCCGCATAGACATGGCTGCATAATTCATAGTTTACATTGTCATTTCTCCTCCCTCTGAATATTCACACACTCACTCAGCACAGCGATGGGTTAGTCTACTGGATATCTAATTACATACAGAACACATAGTGAAGCACACGCTATAGCCAGACGCTAAGCTAACTCATCTCATCTCAGGATCGTGGGTTTGAGTCTAAAGTTGGGTGTCCAATTTATTCTTCTCCTTCTATGCCCTAGAAATGGAAAGTCATGGGTTTGAAATCCCAAATCAGTAGATTGCTCGGGTACCGTCCCCACCACTGCTCCCCAGGCGCTGGATATGGGTATGCCCTGCTGTACTGTGTGTATGGGTTAAATTCAAAGATATTTTTTGTTATTTACTGAGTGCTGTGTTGTGTGCTTAAAATGATGAGTAGTCACTTTCACTTCACTTCCACTTTCTTTAAAAAACAGGCATCGCTCTTTTCAACAAAATGGAAATATAGACTGGTGTTGCAGATACATGTATAAACTGATTGATCTGAAACCAGTTTAGCATACAGGATTCAAATTTATCCTAACCAGAGTGACTTGGGGGTGTCCCGGTCTACATAGGGTGAAAGGTGAGACTGTCCCACCACCAGCATTGCAGTCAGAGATTTTTCTACTTACGGCACAATGTTTTTAGTGACTTGGAGCCTTAATAAAGAATCCAGTTTTAAGCCGGGGCAATGGTGGCCTAGTGGATAGGGACTGGGCCCAGGATTGGAAGGCTGATCCTTATACATTATACATTTCATATTATGAATGATCATTCAGAACTTGCCAAAGGAAACTGGGAGGTTTTTTGTGTATATAAATCTGTAGGTTGTCCTGAGGTACCCTTGAGCAAGGTACCGTCCCTATCACTGCTCCCTGGGTGGCTTCCCACTGCTTGATGCTTAGAGCTATACTGTTAATTAGAATAAACATTTACTAACAGTTTTGTATGTCTGGATGCATTTTTTTTTTGTGTGTTTAAAGAAAGCAGACCCAGGCATCCGCTGCTGCAGCCTTTAGCAATTGGCTCACCATGATCGATGCAGCCGTCCTCATTCAGGGGTGTTTGCAAACTTCAAACTTTGATTACTTTCCCTTTTGTTTGGAAGGAAAATATTTCAGGGGAAGGGCTTTAAGTGGGAATCAATCTCCATCAGACGTGCTGGTTCTCCCAAATGCCCCTTCACTGGACACTGCATTTACAAAGTTAATATTGCCCTAATTAGCCACCCGTCGCTAAGGATCAATACGGCAGCGAAACACACACGCTCGAGAAGCCAGGGAAGAGTCTTGTCAACAATCAGTCATTAAGCATCGGCTGTTCCAGAGGCCAAGTTTAAAACGTCCAGCAGTTAGACGCGTTTTACGGGTGATTAACCTGCAAGCCTGTGGAGGAAGGTGGAGAAAATAAATCCGAGGCAACGAGAACAGCAAAAATGATAGATAGATAGATAGATAGATAGATAGATAGATAGATAGATAGATAGATAGATAGATAGATAAGACTCACTTGAACGCAAAAAGATTTTATTTAAAAACATTTAGAAAAAACGTTTTGAATTATTTCTACTGATCCATTAATCTTAAGAATATCACACAATGTAAATTGCAGGTGTCAATTCCGAATGCTGAAGAAAGCAGAAAAAAGTGAGCTTTTGATATGAAGGTAATCAAAAGAAGCCTTACCCTTAAAGAGCATAAGAGATGAAAAATATTCTGGAGACAGCGTGAGTGAAGGGCTTGAAAGGAAACGTAATTGCAGCATGTTAAAGATTTGAACGGAAGGGAAAACATTCGGCAGCAAGTTTATTTTGATTCAATATTCTGCTCAGTGAGCCTTAAGCTGCAGTCATTTAGAGGAGGCTCTTGCTCAGGAGAAACATGAGAGATACCAGGGAGGGTCTCAAGCACTGGAACACAGTGGTGTTTCAGGCTGTACCTTACTATCACATCGCTGCTAAAAGCCTCTGGGTTCAAGTCCCAGTTGGGTCCATTCTGTGTGGATTCTCATATGTTCTTCACATCTATGTGGGTTTCTTCTCACAATCCAAACACAGGCACATTTGGTGGCTGGAGATGCTAAATTGTTCCCCTGGGTGTGACTGTACTTGACTGTGTGTCTGCCCTGGGATGTCCAGTGACCTGTACAGGTGGTCTTTTATGGGACAGTTGTGGGGAATAGACCCCATGATCAGAAGGTCATGGGATTGAATCCTGTCCCATAATGGTGTCCTGAGGTAACCTTGAACGAGGTACTGTCCCAAACACAGTATCCCAGGTGTTGTGTTTCATTGTGGTTCATCAACAGAAATTGATGAACATTTTTGATGTTTAAATGTTATTTTTAGGTTATTTTAGAAGCACAAACAGTTTTGTTCTGTCTAGGTGGGTGCTGTAGCCCTCCCCCTCCCCCAACCAACCCAAAATGCACTACATGGAAAAAACAGGGAAAGAGCAATAGAAACAACCAATAGAAAAAACTGGACTGAAAATAATTTCTTCACGTTAACTTAAAAGTTAAGAAGTTATTTAGGTTCTCTTGACTGTTACTGTTTCGGAGTACAAGTGGCACGTCTGACTGACTGTAAAATCAGCTCCAGTCTCATACTGAACCACTTTTCATGAGCCTAAATCTCTTATGTGATGCCCTTTGGTAAGTGCATCGGGCGAGGCTGAGAGAAAATCCCTTCTGTAATTTAATGAACCCACCGTCTACCTTTCACTGCACTTTCATTACAACTCTCAGGTGGAGGCTTGGTTTGAATGAGAACAAAAAAGGCCATCCTATAAACACAACTCTCCAAAGCCCGCTGGTGCCGCCTGTACAATTCCAGAAAGGAGCTTCACGCCAAAAAAAGAAGAACCGCATCTGGTTCTGACAAGAGTGAAAAAGCTGTTGCGAATGAAATGGTAACACCTCCCCAGTCTGCTGCAGCATGTCACACTGGTGTTTGAGAACATGACAATGTCACAGTGTGTTCTCCTAACAACTCGGAGTGTAAAATCACATAAATGTCCGCTGATGCGTCAACTGCTTAACAGAAAGTTAGAAGTGATAATAATAACTGACAGTAAAAATGAAGCACTTTTTTTAAACCAAGAATCCCTTCCAATGTGAACGAGCTCCCAGGACCACCTGCCACTTTCCAACTCTTCAGCTACTTGCAGATATCCAAATATGCACTCACTCACTCACTCATTTTCTTAGCCTCTTGTCCTGATTAGAGCCACAGGCAGTGCTAGAGCCTATCCCAGCTCTCACAGGGTGAAAGGTGGAAAAACACCCAGACTTTTGAGCAAGGTACCATCCCCATCACTGCTCCCCAGGTGCTTTCAATAACTCCCCCCTGCTGCACTGTGTGTGTGGGTGAAAAGCAGAGTGAAAAGCAGAAAAGCAGAAATACTGTCCCTCTTTCACAATGACAAATAGCCACTTTCACTTTTTCACTTTCACTAGATGATTCAAACCGAGAGTTGTGAAGTCTGAGATTCTCATCCCTAAAGGATCAGATGAGGGATCCACCAGTCACCACAATCTACAAATGAATTGAGTTTCAAAAGCTTTTCTTCCTTGTACCACAAAGACGCAACATTCAGGAGCAGCTGCTATAAACCACCGCTGCAGTGTCGATGGACCAACTTACCAAGTAACACTAACTGAACAAGCTGCTGTCACTAAAAAGTACTTTGACTGAAAACGCAAATTCCAAAATCCTTCCGAGAGCTTCATTTGTAAGTGAAAATTGTAATAATGCCAGAGTTTGCGTGGATGCATTTTAAAACTTATGATAAAAAAGCTTTACTCGGTCCTATTTTAACGGTTTCACATAATATTCCAATAGTTTGTGTGCAGTTTAAATGGTATTGCACTTAGCAGGATGAGCTAGGCTCAGAATAGCTGTAAGGCCTCGTCATCTTTATTGAGTATTAACAGCTCACAGCCTCGAGTCTCGGAATCGAAAGAAGAAATTGAAAATTTGACGCATCATCTGACTGGACAATGAAAAGAGGCACTTTTACCGATATGTACTTGGAGAACTTCGAGAGGTTTGCCGGAGATGAGGGTCATTTGTGAAAATAATGAATGAAAAAGAAAAAAAAGAGGCTATTAGAATTTTCTATTAGAATTGTGTGGCCCATAGATCTCAGCAAGATCTATTGCTTTTGCTTTTTTATGGATTTGGCTTTGTTCACTGCTATGGGATTATCAAACGGCCTTACCGTTTCAATGACTCTTCAAAACAGCTTTCACCATCCAAACAGCTGAAGAATCCCTACTGCAGTAGCTTTCATGGCTGTCCTTCATAAAGTGCTTGATGAAGAGAGTCAAGAGTCTAGAAGCTGCTTTCTGCTTCTTTCAGGTACGTGCTTAGAATTAGAATGTAAACATAGTATCTAGCTATCTACATGTCTGTCTGTCTGTCTGTCTGTCTGCCTGTCTATCTATCTGTCTATCTATCTTTCTGACAAGTATTCCAGTCATCAAATCTATTTTTTAGAGCATATATTTCTTTTGACACCATACACATGTAACCTATAATATAAACAAACCTTGCTGGTGTAGGTTTCCTCTCTTTCAATAATTCACACAAACGTTCTTCCAGTAAGCATGCCCAGATTCCTGGCCATTGCTGTCGCCTCAAACCATAAAGGTGGCCTGGGAGTTTTTTATATGGACATGTTCTTTCTGGGTTAGGCTGCAGCACCCCCAAGACCTTAGTCAGAATGAAGATGAAGAAGGATGGATACAGTTGAGGCCAAAATTATTAGCCCCCTACAACACTCTTGATTTCTCCATGAAAATGAGCATTAACAAGTGTTTGTTATTTTGGAAACAAATACACTATAAAAAACAATGTCCACTAAGTTTAATTAGGATATTTTATTGATACACCGAGTTGAAACAAGAAAGGGCAAAAATGAGACATCCAAAATTATTAGCCCCCTGGCCATTAATAGTCAATAGTGTACCCGTTCTGAGCCACAACTGACAACAATCTCTTAGTAGTTCTTTACAAGGTTGGCACAGGTCTCCTGAGGGATTTTGGCCCATTCTTCCATTGCAAATTGTTCTAGCTGGTCCAAATTGCATGGTTTCTGAGCATGGATTCTCAATAGGATTGAGGTCTGGGCTCTGTGCGGGCAACTCCAGGATCTTGGTTTTGGTATACTTGAACTGTTGGACTAATTTTGATGTATGCTTTGGGTCATTGTCTTGTTGGAAGACTCAGCGATGACCTAAGCCTAGACTACAAGCAGATTTCTGCATATTCTCCCTCAAAATGTCAACATAATTTTCTTTTTTCATGATGCCATGCAGCCGAACAAGGTGCCTGTGCCTGTGGCTGCAAAACAGCCCCACAGCATGATGCTCCTACAACCATGTTTAACTGTGGGAACTGTGTTCCTAGGGCTGAAGGCCTCTCCCTTTCTTCGCCAAACATAAGCAACATCCATGTGCCCAAACAGTTCCAGTTTAGTCTCATTAGACCAAAGCACAGACTTCCCAAACTCATCTTTACCTTTCAAATGTTCACGGGCAAACCTCAGTCGGGCTGTGATGGGCTGCTCTTTGAGTAAAGGGGTTTTTCTGGGACGATGGTCCTGAAGCCCACCAAGATGAAGAACCCTCACAACTGTGTTCCTAAAAAGCTACTAAATAGCACTGGTGAATATTTGCTTATATCAAGTTTCATCAATGCTGCAAACACTGGGAAGAAGTTTAGAAAAATGTTCCATAATTCCTGGGGGGGCTAATAAATTTGGCCTCAACTGTAGATGGATCAGCTACAGTGACCATAGGCCATAAGCTTAACCAAATTTGCAGAATCACAGGTAGTGTCAATCTACAGCTTGGGACAGAAGCATGTCAGCCCCATTTTAGCAAAGTCTTATGTTTCTGAAGACCTGTTTGAGCTGTTTCAATGTGGATACCCTATTGTTCTGCCCCTTTTTCTTTGAGAGAAAGGACTTTTTCCCCAGTCATACCAGTGGTTGCTGCAGGGGAATTTGTGTACATGTAGGTGGGAAAGGGTAACTGCTTACAACACACACACTGCTGTAGTCACAAAAAGCAAGCATTAGTCCAGCTACTCATCATGAGGATGCATACGAACTCAGGAGTGCAAATCAAAATTTCAGATCTGCTTGATGTTTTTTTGATCAATCTTGGGTTTTTGCAAGTTCTATGGTAAAAAGCTCCACACAAAAGCTCCATTTAAAGTATGCCCTAACTCACAGCATGATTTTCAGAGCATAATGTCTAGTTACTGGCAGTCCCTTTTTGCCAGAAAAACACCCCTGCTTTTATAGGCAGATGTATTAAGTGGCCAAGGCTAACATATTATCTTAAACATATACTGAATGCTGCACAAGAAAAAAGATAAAAAAAGAAAGGGAAAAAGCAGAGCTATATCACTGTTTAATGTGCCATCACAAAAGGGCTCCCATTAATGGTATTGCACTTAGCAGGATGAGGTAGGCTTGGAATAGCTGGAAGGCCTCGTCATCTTTATTGCGTATTAACTGCTCACGGCCCGGGGTCTCGAAATAAAAAAAAATGATCCCTTTGACGTGTTCCCTGATTTCATATTGAAAGAAGCGACCCTTACCAACACGTACTTGGAGAACTTGGAGAGGTTCCTGGAGACGAGAGGTGTTTGTGAGAAGAAAAGTGAATGAAAAAGAAAAAAATGGGCTTCTTTCACAATTGTGTTGTCCATATACAGCATTCTCAGCTAAACCTATTGCTTTTGCTTTTTTATTGATTCGGCTTTCACCGTTACTGGAATTTGTGAACAGCCTTACTACTTTGATTTCAATCACTCTTACTTTTTCAAAATTGATTTCACCATCCAAACAGCTGAAGAATCCTTACTGCCGTAGGTTTCATGGCTGTCCTTCTATAAAGTGCCTGGTTTAGAGAAGCAAAAGAGTCTGGAACTGCTTTTGATTCTTCTTTCAGGCACTTCCATTGTGATGTTACAACATATCCACAGTATAATTTACATCAAAAAGCATTGCCAGCAGAACAGAATACTTTGGAGTCTAAGCTCATCATGCAAAGCAAGCTGGAGGGCTGTAGCGGAATCATGGAGCAGCAAGATGAGGCTCTTCAGAGTGAAAAACCATCAGCCATCCAGGACGAGTTACAGTAATAAACTGAGTACCCCAAAGACAAGTTGAAGGTCCAGAATGAATAATCTGATATCAGAACCACCTCACTAGCTATGCTATACCAGCTGTAGACGGTGGCACTGATGAAAAGACAGGAGGCAAAGCTGGAGTTGTCAGAGTTAAAGATGCTGAGATATTTGTCGTTGGATGTGACGAGGATGGACAGGATTAGAAATGAGTGTATTAGGGACAGCTCAGGTTAGACATGTTGGAGACAAAGTTAGAGAAGAAAGGTTGCATTGGTTTGGACATGTCCAGAGGAGAGATGAGGATTATATTGGAAGGAGGATGTGGAAGATGGAGCTGCCAGGAAAGAGGAGAAGAGGAAGGCTAAAGAGGAGGTTTATGGACATGGTGAGAGAGGACATGCAGATGGTTGGTTTGAAAGTGAAAAAGTAAAAGTGACTACCCTTGTCATTGTGAAACGCAGCACAGAACACACAAAACTCAAATACTGCGTTTCACCCATACAGCAGGGGGCAGCTATTGAAAGTGCCTGGGGAGCAGCGACGGTACCTTGCTCAAGGGTACATCAGGGCAACCTACTGGTGAGGGAATCGAACCACCAATCTTCCGATCTGGGGACAACTGCCTAACCACTAGGCCACCGCTGCCCCAGGAGGAGGAAGATGCAGAGGACAGGAAGAAATGGAAACAGATGATCCACTGGAGCAGCCGAAAGAAGAAAAAGATCAAGAAGAGTACCACAGCTCACTAATACTGCTGTGGTTGCATGCAAGCAAAACCTCACAGCAATGTTTCAAAAACTGGTGAAAAGCCATCTCAGACAGTGTGTTACAGGATCAGGGAGACAATAATAGGAAAGGATAAGCAGGTGTCGGCAGCGCCTGCCTGTTTTCTTCCACTGTTTGAGACAGCGCTTAAAACACGCCTGATGTACCTTCAACAATTTCCAAAGATTAATCCTCCAGTCAACACAAAGGAATAAAAATGGTAAGAAGCTTAGAGCCAAAAACAAAATCAGTGGTTTTAAGCTGGTGCCTAGACTTCCAAACAGCCGTTTCCAACCTGTTTTCATTATACAATAGGTAGTCTTGCAAGAATTCTGTCAGCCTAAAGCCTTGAGCTTTAGGAGTTTCTTTTTTTTACTTTAATATTTAATTAAATTTAATTAAATTGATTTTTTCCCCCACTATTTAAAAGCACTCATTTAATTAGACATTACCAGAATCAGAATTATTTTTCCAAATGTGTAACACACACAAGGAGTCTCCAGCCATCAGTGACATTCTTGTAAAACAGAATACACACTCTTGTACTCACAGTACACACAGAGTGTCATGTAATTACAGTAAAAACACAAGCAATAGTCAATTATGAATTATCCTTACATTTGATTTACATAAAGTCTGTATGTCGGCTGTATCTTCAGGCTGGCCCAAACAACAATTCTTAGGCTATTTGCAGGTGTAAATGGTATTTGCATGAAAATTATTTGGTCCTGATAAATTAAAAAATACGTGTAAGCATGCTATAAATATATTCATGATGTAGTAATGAAGTAATTATTAGTAATTATTATTTACTAACTGCCTGCTATTAAAATTTTTTAATATCCTAGTAAATACTAGGTAACAAAGGACAGATTTTCATAAAGAAAAGATCAAATGCATTAATGGGTCCAGCCAGTCAGAGTAAGTATCTAGCCATTTTTGGGCAGGGCAATAAATGTATAATGCTATAAATGTAAAATGCAAAGATCCTAAAGAATATCTGGGATTTTAGAAATGCCCTAAAACACATTTTTTAAACTTGGCTAAGTGAGGATTAACAGAAATAAGTATTTTCGGACGATAAGGTGCAAATTGGAAATTTTCTTTTACATTCTGCCAGGATCTACAAAGAATTAAAGATGCTGAGATTTCTGTTGGGTGTGACGAGGATGGACAGGATTAGAAATTTGTAAATTAGAGGGACAACTCTAGGTTGTCTAGGTTAGATGTTTTAGAGAACGAGTTAAAGAAGAAGGGTTGCGTTGGTTTGGACATGTCCAGAGGAGAGACAAGGATTATATTGGAAGGATGATGTTGAAGATGGAGCTGCCAGGAAAAGGAAAAGAGGAAGACCAAAGAGGAGGTTTATGGATGTTGTGAGAGAGGATATGAAGGTGGTCAGTTTGAAGGAGGAAGATGCAGAGGACAGGAAGAAATTGAGATGGTTGATCCGCTTAGGCGACCCCTAAATGGGAGCAGCCGAAAAAAGAATAATAATAAGAAGAAGAACTGTACTTTCACACTGGTTGTAGGGAGGATGTTAACACCTGGTGATAAAAAAATAAAAAACTGGAAAGCCCAACTCGGCGATGATAATTTTTTTCCCTCTTTTAGGCTTTGGTACTAAACTAAAGTTTGGTAGAAACACAACATTTCCACAGCTTTTTTTAAACAGGCTTCAACAGCATCTAGACTACCACTCAAAATGCACTTCACCACTCCTTAAAAATGAAAAAAATATATTGATCAACAAGCTTTGAGCACAAACATGCACTGCAATTTCATGCATAAAACCAAACAGCATACAGGACGAACTCAAGTGCTTTCATGTAATAGAACTTCTAAACAAATATTCTTCTGTGTAACTCACATATTTACTGCTGCTCTTTAGTCCATCTTACATCGAATAAAAGTCAGATCTCTCCCACATATAAATAAAAATTAAAATGTGGTGGAATAAAAGCCAAAGAGCTGCCATGTTTATAAGCATGCATGTTGTAAAATGCATATACAGCGTTTTTATAACTTATAACTTAAATATCCATTTAAGGGACAATCAGAAATGAAGATGTAAATCTTTCTGTAGAGTCGTCACCATTTACTTTTAATATTTTCCTGCTTAAAGATGTGTGATAGCTCTGGCAGGCTCGGGTGACAGGCTTTTTCATCATGGCTGATTTTTTTTTTACCACTTTTGGTTCAAGGCAGCACCAATGGGACTCCAAAAATACTGGCTCTTGTACAAATTTCACAGCACACTAATTAAAGTATGTGTATTGTTCTGTATGATGTGTGAAAAGAGTGCTGAAAACATTTGGTATTTGAAGGTAGCTCAGCTTTGCAGTTGAGCAGCCTAGCTAACTGCTATCACCAATCGATACATTAAGCTATTTTTGACATTTTCAGATGTGCTACAGCAGTGCATGAGGCTAAGTGTGCAGAATAAGGCCATGTTTTTGAAGAAATCCATAAATGCATCCACAAATGGATCTCCCTCCTGTATTCCAGGACGGGCTGCAAAAAAAGTAGATGGAGATATTAAATGTGTGCCTGATTAAACGTTCTGCTCAATTCACTGTAGTACGAGCAGCACGCAGATTCTTCTTTTTTGAGACCAGGCATGTTGTTCAGAGACTTTCTTTAACAGCAGCAGCAGAAACAGTAGTCAAAAAAGAAGGCAGAGCCTCAAACACATACGCACCACAAAAAAGAACATTATTTAAGCTCTTGGGATCAGATGTACATGGGAAAAGGTATCAAAGAGAAAGATTTTGTGCCTAAAGTTGAGGCTTATGTTAGCCATAGCTGAACTACACCCTGGAGACTGTTGTGGTGGGAAAGCCCTTACGTTCCCAACACCTATATCTCTTCATCACTGATTTTTTCATTTTCTGTTTTTTGTTTCATCAGGCTTGTTAATGCATATTTTAAACAGCTGTTTGTGTTATAAGTTGTAGTTTCAGTAGATCCTCAATCAAATTCATGCCTGTCGTGGGCGCTTACAGTGGTCACACCTAGTCACATGTAGCTCTGTACATCAAGCATTCGGTTTCATTCTTCTATGCACATTTTCATTGCATGTCAAGCAAAAAAAAAGCAAAATGTGATGTAGTGCAGCTAGCACTACACTTGCAAGTCTTACCAAACACTGATTGTATGACTGGCGCTATTACTCATATTTTAACAGCTCTATAATCCATCTTGCATCAACTGAAAGTCAGATCTCTCCCATTTATTCTTAAATGTTAAAGGAAATTAAATTACATCAGATTAAAGCCTGCTGCCAAAGGCCTGCCATGGTTATAAACACACATGGCCTAAAATGCAAATTTTTTTATAGCTTCAAATATCTAAAATATCCAGCATTTAAAGGACTGTCAAAAAAGAGATATATTCTATAATGAAATTAACCATATCAGAGATTAATAACTCTAACATATTGATGAAATTAACAGGTATTTGCAAAACTAATTCCATATTGATCTCGAAATATTTGCAAGAATAAATGATGCACCATCTATCTTCTCCTGGCCAGGAGGAACAGTAATTCTCTGTATATTGAATATATTAGCAGCTTATCTGAGCAGGTGGATGATTTACTACTTTGTAGCCCAGAGGCGATATATATTATCCAGCTATCAGAAAAAAAGGAAGTTGCACGAAGTGGATATGAGTCTTTATAGCAATCATTTGGCCCTATCTTCTCATGTTGCTATATGACCCATAGTCTTGATTATTCTTCGCTATGATGAGTCTACATCTCAGTTATTACACATTGATGTAAAACGGTTGTATTTAAAAGCCCAGAAAAGCCCCAGGCAGTCCTGCCCCTCCGTTCAACTCACTTCGACCAATATGGCATGTTTGACCTCATGCATCGAGGCCTCGTAATCTACTTTATCAAGACTGTATATATTCACTGTTTCATTGCAATGCCCTAATCTGCACCCATTCATTGGTTATGACATCACCTAAAAGCTGAAGACATGGTTTTATGGTTGAATTGTGAGAAAGTACAACATCTGGAGTTCAAGATTTCATTTTTAGTGACTAAAATTGCTTTTTTAATTGGTTCCTTAGTAAAGGAAACAATTACATGGCAAATAGAACTAAGACAACTCAAAGAAAGATTTAAATAGGCCACAAAAATGAGTACCTCCAACATCACACACAGAATATTCTGTCCACAGAATATACATTCCCACTGTCAAGTATAATCGTAATATTTTCTAGATTAATAAATTGTTATTTCTCCGTGAACATGGCTTGATGCTTTAGAATATCACCCAGAGTGTTGCTTGTCTGGCCTTCTATGGCAGTAGATCATCCAGGACAGGCAATGCTCACAAAATGAGCTGATCACAGGTGCACTGATAGAGCATTCAGTGAAAAAATAGAATAAACTGCCCAAGCCAAATTGCTTTCTGGCAAATTTGGAAGCCAGACCAGTGGTGTCTCTCTTGTTTGGAGCGGGAGTGACCCGTGGCATCTGTGTCCTCTGAAATCTTCATTAGACTATTTATCCATCTATATTCTCATACAGATGCAGTTGTAATCCAATGAATCAAGTTACCGTCTATCCACCTACCTTTAACTTTAACATGGCCCTGATGGTGAGTTCTCTTCCCCTCATTTGTTTTCTCACATTATTTTCATGGTGACCACTTTCCTTCACAACATGCAACATATCATGCTCATTATCTCTAATTCTAAAGTCTAAAATAGGCTGTCCAGTATAAACATCAAGGTTAATGTTAGATGCTAGTGGGTGGAGAGGCACAAGGAGCATCGACTTGTAGAGACCACAGCAAATAAACAAGCTAATTAAATTGTGATTTTAAATTCATCTTGTATGGAGGTGGGGAGGATGGATTAGGGATTTGTTTAGCTGATAAGATCCTAGTCATGCTTGTTTTTCAAAACTGCATCATAAGTGTGAAGAAAAAAAAGCTTTTCCAAAGATCAACCTTATAAATATTAATAGAGACTTTTTAAAAGTTATATCTGTTTAAGTGGCATCAGATACAGTCAGACCCCATTTACACCTGACCACTTGCATGTTGAATATCAGGATTAGGTTTGGATGAGGCCAAGCCAATTGAGGTGCAGGCATAAATGCATCCAAGACCCATTTGAAATGGGCATAAATTACTCCAGGAGGTGCTTGGAGCTGCACACACACTATGTTATAATAGTGTGCTTTGCTCTCCATAATCAAAGTTCATCCCAGTACTATGGTGCTGGCTTCCCCTTCAGAATGGCCTCCTTTTTGTCTCCTGACATGAGATTCTTGCCAGGTAGCACTGGTTTGGTTTAACCTCCCCTCTTCACCATCTCATTACACTACACAGTATTTTAACACAGTCTTAAAATTAATGACCCGGGACGATAATCATTCTTAACACCCTTTAAAAACTGAATGTGTTGTGCAAACTGTGCTTTTCTTTAGAACAGAACTTAAAAGGGAGGCAAAGTACAGGTTATTGGTTGCTGGACCAAATTTACATATTGCTCACTCTCAGAGATTAGGAGCAGCGGTGGTCTAGTAGTTAGGGAGGTGGCCGCATGATTGGAATGTCATGGGTTTGAATCCCAGATCAGTAAGTTGACCTGAGGTACCCTTGAGCAAGGTAGTGTCCCCATCACCGCTCCCTGAATGCTTTAAATAGCTGCCCCCTGCTGTATGAGTGAAAAGCAGAAGTTGAATTTTGATGCGGTTCACTGTGTGCTGTGTTTCACAATGACAAGTTGTCACTTAACTTTTCACGTAAGCCAGTTTCTGGCTCAGCGGAAATGCATTTGACTACCATGTGGCTTAAATCGGTAACAATCCAGCTCCCAATCACATGAGATGACCAGGTTTAAACTAAGTATCCTGAGAAGAAAACGTTTCTTCAAGGAAAAATAAACGCTGGTACTCAGATTTCCTATCTCAGATCCATACGTACAATCCAGACTACATTAAATATAGATTCACCCAAGGGGAGGTGTCAGTGCTTATCCAACATCCTGATCTGTGTGGCTCTTTGAAGTGAAGTCTTTAAACCCCTCAAAATGAAGGAGACCAAACATCCAGCTCTTGGATGTGGGAAAGCAGGAGGTGGGCTTTCAGTGAAAAACATGACGGACTACAGCAGCATAAAGCATATATTTCATTATTAAATGAGTCCAAGTGTTCTTATCATTGGAATAGGTTTCTGCAAGGGCAAAGTTGGCAGAACTGTCACCACACAGGAAGGAGGCCCTGGATTTGATTCCCAGGAAGGACAGCCCGGGTCCTTACAGTCTGGAGTTTGCATGTTTTTCCAGGGGTTTCTTCACATAGTGCTATTCACAATGACTGGTGACCTGTCCTGGGTGTTTTTCTGTCTTTTGCCCTCTGTTTGCTGGGAAAGGCTCCAACATCACCTGCAACCCTACTCAGGATATGCAGTTAGGATAATGCGTAACTAAGGTTTCTGAGACAGATTAATGGACAAGCTCATTTTCAGGAACTAGGGTATCATCTAGTGTCCATATCAGCCAGCAGAGGGCAGCACAATCCCTCTTGAGGCAGGAGGTTGAGGTCAGGAGCCACAGCTGAAAACAATCAGCAGCAGCACTATAAAGCAACAGCTCAAACCAACGCTGACAGCTGGTAATTTCTGAATTTTATTTTGAGTTCTGGATGAATGAGAGGTTGTGCTCGATATAATATATATATATATATATATATATATATATATATATATATATATTTATATTTAACATTTTAGAATTCTGTTATTAGTCCTCTATCACACTCAACACTCCTGATTTTCTTCAGTACTTTGAGGTGCTTTGACAGTGTCGCCAGCACTGCAACACTGGTCCCCACTTTTGTAGTTGTGGCTTTTGAGAAGTAAACCAAAAAAGCATTTTATTCTAAAAAAGTTAAGTTTTTTTATGATGAATCCATGTTGGCCTTGAGGTGGAAAAGGTTGAGAATTAGTGCAAAACAATCATCTCTGAAACAGCTACTATACTAATGGCCGATTAAAGTCCATAACCACCGTTAAATCTGCATTAAACATTCTATTTTGGACAGCTTCATGGTAATAACTAACTACCTGGCAGGTGTTGAAGGAAAAGTAAATTCCTTCATTAAGGTTTTTATTCAGTTCCTGTGTGTGCGTAGTCTCTGGTACTTCCAAAACCATTGCATAACAGTCCTGTTCAGACTGAAAGCTTCCTCAGACAAAGGCAGGATGGCATCATTCACACATGGACAGAACGACATGCACCACGAGGCGCAAAACGTCAAACAGAGCGCGAGGAGCATGCTGCTGGAGTCACGTAAAAAGGGCAGCTCGTACCCCGAGCGAATACTGACAAGAAGGTTTGATATCTTACCCTGGGACTCCTTTGATCTTGCTGACTTCTATCGTGGCAATAGAATGCTTGGCCCCCGACTGCATCTCACCCTCTACTTTCCACTGGTTGCTCTTGGACTTGGTGCTGAGCAGATTCACGCCTTTCTTTGCTTTCACCCTGAAATGAGAATAAGGATCAGTGAAATTTGAACGTACATAGTTAATCCAGCCCTGCAGGGAGGAAGGAGTAGAGACATGCAGATAGTCTGCAGTCCTGACCCACCTCACATTCTGCAATGGCACATCAAAGGTTAAAAACAGCTTAAATATGTTCTTCACTACAAGAGAACAGTTCTTTAACCCCTGCAGTTTGCAGTTTCATGCTGAGGCCTTAAAACGGGTCTTTAATACGGATCTTATGCGTCAAGACTCATAGAAGCTGCAGAATATCAGATGAAATGTCACTGACACACTCGCTCATTTTCTGAGCCTCTTGTCATGATTAGAGTCACAAGCAGTGCTAGAGTCTATTCCAGCTCTCACAGAGCAAAAGGTGGAGAGACACCCTTGACAGGTCACCAGTTCATTACAGGGCAGACACAGACAAACACAAATTCAGAATCTCCACTCCACACAGAAAGGACCCGAACTGTCCCGCCTGGGAATCGAACCCAGGACTTTCTCACTGTTGAAGTGACAGCACTAGTTACTACACCACTGCGCCGCCTGCTTAATAATGACTGTAATAAAATAAAGCTGTAAATAATAATAATAAATATGTTGGCCTTTATTGATATTTCAATTTTCTTAATATTTGCAGAATATTGCCAATAACAGTCATTTCCATTTTGACCAACTAATAAAATAAAAATCAATATCTAATTATAGTAATCAGATGTCCTGCTTCACAGGTTTTCATACAATTGTGCAAGTTTTTACTACTGTTTATTTATCAGCTGCTAATAACATGAAAATATACTTAATGAACCAACGTAATCAAATATTGGTATCAGCCAAAACTGGTATCATTTGATTTTCAAATGGGCAAAAAAGAAAAAAATCAATATCAAATGCAAATAAAATAGACACAGGCTATTCTGATAAGGGGGAAGAGGTCAGATGACATCATCCTTGCTGGCCCCTTTATATTATAATTGTATCTGCATAAAAAACAAACGGGTGGACTAGAGGGACCACAGCCCCATTAATTTTTATAAAATTCATAATTAGTGTGGTTCTTGAGCAAATCTCATTTGCAAAACTGTATCACTGCATCTTTAACTGTCCATCAGTTCTGGATTCAGAAAGAGCCACACTTTAAAGGCAACATGGATTTTTGTTCTGGTCTCCTAGGGTTTATTTGCATTTGTCCTTGGTGGAAAAATTCCAATCATAAAACCACGCACTGATGAATGAAGGGCTTTATGTGAAAGCTTTTTTTTTTTTATTATTTATAATGATTGTCAGCTTGGTTTTTGAGGTTACCAGATTAAAGCAACTGTAAGATCTGCAAGGAAGTGGATTATGCTGTATTATGTAAAAGCCCCATAATTCTGTACCTTTTCCAGATCTCAACCGAATGACAAGATAATCTTACTAAGAGATTGACCTTAAGAGCAATTCTTAATGTTTCAGTGAAGAGGCTGGGGTTCGCTGTTAAACCGATTCATGAAAGCTTCTTGGTTTAGAGGAAGCATTCTCTGAAAAAGTACAGCAATAGTTCATCCACATCTGCTACTGTTGCTAATGATGAATGGAGATCATTAGTCACCAATAAGCATCCAGTCATTTGACTGAGCCATTCCTTTAACAGAACCATCTGCTGAGAGGCTCTTCAGGGAACCAAAAGTGGTTCTTCTATTGGATCTGGCATCACTTCAGATGGCCACAGAATGGTACACACAAATACCAGAATGACAACACAAAGAAAGAGAAAAGCTATTGGTGCTTGCTACAGCAACACATACAGAAGAAAGAGAGAATACATGAGCGTGAACGAAAGTGAGGACAGCAGAATGGATTGGATGCAGGGAGTAGAAGTGGTGAAAGTGGAGGAGTTTTAATACTTGGGATCAACAGTTCAGATTAAGGGAAAGTGTGGAAGAGAGGTCAAGAAGAGAGTGCAAAGAGATCACTTTTCTGGCTTTGTCTCCAAATTGTTCAACCTCAGCTGCCTTTCTTAAATACTCCTTTTTATTGCTATCCATCCTTGTCACGCCCAGCGCAAATCTCAGCACCTGTGACTCTGATACCTCCAGCTCTGCTGCCTGTCTTTTAATCAACATCTCCAACCCGTATAGCATAGCTGGTTCCACTACCATCTTGTAAACCTTCCCTTTCACTCTTAGTGTTACCCACACTGCTCTTCTCCTTACATTCTCACCCACACAATAAAACCCTGCACCAGCTCTTCTGCTGTGATTAAAAAAAACATGCATAGAGAAGACATCGCAAACTGCTTTGGCGAAGACACTACAATTATTTATTCATGTCACAGATGCTTTCTGCCAAGGCAGGCCTTTATTAAGGGCCACAGTGAAAAGACTGACTACTAAACAGGAATAGCTCTTCTGAAACTCGGCCCAAACCTTCAGGGCCCAATTTACCAAAAGAACGGTGCATGAGTGCTCTGGGATGACGCAGAACATTTGCTATACAAAGCACACACATGTCCTCTTTAACCCCAAGCCTACAAGGACAATATGTTCTAAACCGTTATGAAATGAATTCAGATTCTATTCGGTAATTAGGGGCAGTGCACTTACAGCAAGAGTCTGTCAATCTCCACAACCATATCGTCTTATAAGAAGGTACTTCGCTGACTTCCAAACAAGCTGGTCTTGTGAATCAGTAAAACTCCACAACCCAGACGTCCAGGAATGTGGTTCATGATGTCTGAACCAAAGCAGAAGACGGCTGCAGTTTGGGTCTGGTTGGGTTGTCGTTTATGCAGACAAATTGGACATTATAAGACAACAGTCAGAATTAAGCAGATCAGAAAGTACAGCAAAAGTTCATCCACAGCTGCTACTGTTGCTCATGATGAATGAAGGTCATTAATAAGCTTGCAGTCATTTAAGCAAAACATGCCTTTAAAGAACCATCTGCTGAGAGACAAAGTTGCGATTGATTAAACAGGTTGGCGAATGTTGCCTTCACACGCTCTGCAGATGGTTCTGTTTCTTAAACTGTGAAGTTGGACTCGAGTGGAAATGATGGGGAAGCAACAAAGATGTGATGTATTTTATCAATAAGAACTTTTATACTGCTGAGTGAAACCTTTTAAATATTAATGTTAATATTAATTTATTATTATTATTATTATTATTATTAATATTATGAATATTTATTGATGTTGGACAGCAGTGACCTAGTGGTCAGGGGGTTGGCCCCAGGATCAGAAGACCATGGGATCAAATCCCTGACCAGTAGTTTGTCCTAAGGTACCCTTGAGCAAGGTACCATCCCCATCACTGCTCCCTGGGTGCTTTACATAGCTGCCCCTGCTGCACGGTGTGTGTGGGTTAAATGCAGAAGCTGCATTTCATTGGGGTTCACTCTGTGTTGTGCAGTGTTTCACAATGACAATTTTTCACTTTCAGTTTCACTTATAAATTACCCGACTTGGGTTAAGTGTCCAAAATAAAATCTGTCACACAAGTGGACAATGGAACAATTCCATACCATTCAGGTATTCCACACTCTCCACTGAGTAATACCATCTTACAAACTGTTAGGAGAAACTTAGGAGATCAATCAGTATGCAATACTTGAAACTGCACCATTAGACAAACAAATAGTACGCTTATTAATTTTCCTCCACCATGTATCTGTGTGATGTAAGCAACTGGGCAGATCTACCCAAATGTTATCTAAGCAGGGTCACTGGAGCTTCAGTAGAGACAGCTTGCCAGGCCAGTGCAAAGCAGACAAAGACAAAAAAAAACAAAAAAACACACACTGACAATTTTGGATCTCCAGTGACATGTCTTTGGACTTTAGGAGGAAACCAAAACATGGGGACAGGAACTCCAGACATAAAGATCCCACAACCACACAGCTGGGAACTGAACCTAGAATCTTCTCACTGTAAGGATCACTTTATGATCTTTTTCAGATTCTTTCTAATTCAGATTATTCTGACACCACATGATTGAAGCATCATTTTCAATGAACACTGGCTTAACCTAGGCTGTGAGAAATGAAAGTGAAAGTGACAACCCTTGTCATTGCAAGGTCACAGCACAGCACTCAGTGAACCACAACGGAATTGGAAAACCTCTGCATTTAACCCATGCAAACACTGTGCAGCTATTGAAAGCTGCCCAGGGAGCAGTGATGTGGACGATACCTTGCTCAAGGGTACCTCAGGGCAACCTACTGGTGGGGAATCGAACCCACAATCTTCCAATGCAGGGGCAACTCCCTAACCACTAGGCCACCGCTGCCCACATTTTAAATTTGGTCTGACCTGAGCCTGGCCAGACCAATAAAGGTTAAGGTGGTGTTTGGACCAATTCTCAAATCAGTGTTCATTTATGTAGTAGATTTTATGCACATTTTAATATCTCTTTTGGTCTTTTTATTTCCTCTCTTTCTCATAATGTAAGCTGCTGCTGGGCTGTTAAAGGAGTGGGTGACTTTGCAAATGTTTCCCTCTTTGTGTTCCAACAGAAAGATTACTTGCACACCTTACACTGTCCACATGCATTTGTTTGAAATATCCACAGCCTTGACCTGCTCACTTCACTTAATATGAGATGTGATATCAGCTGCTGTGTCCTTTGCGTGAAAGCAGTCCCTAAGAGGAGTTCAAATATCCCCGTATTTTCATATATGGAACATGAGAACAGGCATAGTAGTGAAAGGTGAGACTGCAGCATGGCAAACCTGATTATGGATCAGGAAAAGAAGGAAAACATCCACTGGCTTTGAAGCTGTGACGTAGTTAACACTTTTAAAGTTGTGCTTGGCTATGGTTGGGATGCTAAATGACGCACACAGATTTTCTCCACCAGCGGATCACTGACAGGTATTAGGGGAAAATGTATCTTTAAAAAAGGTCTGACTTATTAATGTTAGTAAATAGCAGAGCTTTATATTCAGGGGGATTAGATACCAATGACCTGCCAGTTGAGGTAGCAAACAGTCATGATGGCAATGTTCTCAAGTGGTGCAATTTCTAGCTGGAGGCACTGGCTTTCAAATGAACTAAACAAGTTATAATCTCTGATCAAAATGAATTCACTTGTGGAGCATAGGTTTCAGAAATCTGTGGGCAATCCTAGATCATAGTAGAAAACTATAAATAAAAAAAAATGTAATGGCACAGGCCTCTATTGAAATAAAATCTTTGCTCCATAATTTTGCAATATTTTCACCAGAGAAATGCTGGAAAACGAGTATAACTTGATTAATTAAAACAGCAACATAAACATGCTGACACTGGTCAGGATGCTAGCAGTCCAGAGTATTAAACTTTATGGATGGTCAGATGGCTTTTTGGCATCTGTGTGGCACTGCAAAGACCAATATCACAATAAGGTTTGGCAAACAATATATTGTGAAGCCCCATCATGGGAGCTACTCTGGGTTTTTAGTGTCCACAGCCAAGCCTGACCGAATTCTCGGACATGCATTGAAAGAGAGCAATCTTTCTGCAGGATTAACCTCAAATGGGCTTTCAAAGGTCTGCTTGCGCTCCTTTTGAACTGCTTCTTCCAGCTGCACCTACACGATAAAAAAAATACACCCTCTGCTTTGAGGAGTGGACCATGACCAACGGAAGCTGCTCCAAACGCCCATTTTAACCAAAGCGACCAGATGGCCTTATCTCACTTCCTCTGGCCTCTACCATGGTCACAGTCCATTCACCACTTGCAGCAATGTTAAATGTCAGAGAGATGCAGGGCAGCCCTTAAGCAGTTATCACTGTGGTCATTTACAAGCTGAAGCTGGCTTTTTAAATGTCCTAAAGTACTTACAAATGAAAAAATACAAGAGATGGTCAGCTGGGCAGTTGATTAGCATTATGTTTTTTTAACCATAGCTGGAGTGTGGAGATACATCAATGTCTTCTACAGCATGTGAAGAGGTGCCTGTATTTACTGAAGAAAGAATAGTTGCTTATTTTCTCATCCATTAGAAACATGGTTCTGCTGAGCATGTGAGCAATGAAGGACCCTGCTCTGGAAACCAGATCTCAGCCAGACTTTGTCTCTGGTTTTGTTGGCACCTGGCATTAACATGCGTCTTGGGTGATCCTATCACAAGTGGATAGCACGTTGGCCCAGAGTGCCTACGTCCACAATGGTTTCGAGATGCCACCTGTGAACACCTATTAATCTTTTCTACATGCAAATAAATATGGAAGCCATTTCTGATTGCAAAGACCTGGTGTTTTAAATCAGCCTGCCTGTCTGCCAACAATGAAAGGAAACCCAGGGCTGTGTGCATAAAATCTCTTTCTAATCCACTTGATTTTGAGGGATGGATCCATATGCTAGTCAGCTCTACCAACACATTTAGCGAAACCATGAGCTACAGTTCTGGCAAAATCAGCGCAAACAGATAGGAAAGAAGGCTTCATTCAACCATTGGGATGCAGCTTGGGTCAATTCTTTGGCGTGTTCCTGACACATAATAACACAAATACAAGGCTGCTGGCATGTGAGTTAATGAATGTAAATATTATCATTTGTTTATTTATTTTATTGAGATGGCAGAAAAGGTCCTGGCATGGTGGGGGCACCACAGAGAAATGTTAAGTTCAGTTAAACTGTTCTTCAGTGTAGCCTAGCACACATTTTTGCTAAGAAAAAGCAGCCAAATGCTGCCTTCTGAATAGATTCTGAACAATTGGATCTCAGGGTGCATTTATTGTGTCTTGATTGCCTCCAGACGTGTACTTGGTGCTGTTCGCCTCTGATCAAATCACCAAGGATGCACGTTAAGGCCAGCTGTAAAGAGAGCCTACAATTTCTGTGGCCCAAACTATGCGAACAGTAAACAGGTCTTGGGATGATGACTGCAGCAAAATCCACCCAAAAAACCCCATAAAACTCACATCCAACATGTTTAAAAGAAAAAGAGAAGTTGAAAAATAGTGTCCGAGTGACTGTTTATGACACAAAAGTCATCTCAGATGGAAACAGCTATGAAAAGTAGGATATGAGAAGCCCATTAAGAAGCCCGTCATGAGCTGATCCAGGTGTGAACACACTTCAACAACCAGGGAAGTGTTACTTTAGGAATTCCACAACATGGACAACACTTTCAGGGTGGCTAAGATGACAGGATTAAAATCCATCATTATAAGAATGAACAGGCATTTTTAAGGCCAGCCAAAAAAATAATAAAGCAACCCAGCTGCGACCGTGGCCTGCAAATTACCAACTGACATCTCTCTCTGACCACCTTTCCAAAACAGCTGTTTCAGCAATGTCTCCACTAGCGTTGCAGCCGACGGCCTGCCAGCTCGGGACGCCAATTAAAAAATAAGAGGATAGGCCTTTCCTTTCTCTGGTTCGATCCTGGACCGGTCAGTGGCAATTACCATCCAGCCTGAGCAGTGGACACTGCTGATCTAGCATCAGCAAAGGGATAACCGCGGCCTGCGGTGGGAAAAGTAAGTGGTGATGGATAACTCTGGCCTTCGCCATCCGTCCCCACAGCGCTCTGTTAGCCTGAAAAATATGGCCAGGGAAAGCAGTAAAAAAAAAAAAGAAATAAATAAATAACAGGGAGAGAAAACCCAGTAAATAACCAGCAAGAGAAATGTCAGCAGTAGCATGTCTCAAAGGCATTAGGCACTCTCTCTCTTTCTCTGCATTAGAGCAAAAAAAAAAAAAAAAAACTGTCCCCCTTCAGCAGCTAAATCTGGCCAGCTGAGCTCTTTCTTGCTATCCCCTCCACTCGTCTGTGGACACAGGGCCCTCCATTAGTATCTCCTGAGCAACGAGCCACTTTTGCGCATATAGTTCGTCAGTCAAAACAAATGGGCTCTTCCTCGACGCTCTGCACACGCTGATGCATTATTCAGCCATCCATGTGTGCTAATGGTAGCCCAAGTTTTGGCCTCTATGCACGTTTCATTACATATCAATCAATAATGAGGCCTGTAGTGATCTGCTGTAGTGGACGATGAACAAATGCCAGATTTGTAATGGAATCCCCCCCAAAAAAGGACCTCAAAAAGCCCAGAGCAGCACTGATTCTCCTTTTGACTATTGGTTCTTTAAAGTATGCTCCTTATCTTCTTAGTGTGTACTCCTTATCTTCAAATGGTTTTTGAACCAGTTGGGTTCTATATATTTTTTTTTAATGCTGGTACCATCTTGCCTGCATTTCCACCAGTCTGGAGCACTGAAATCCAGGATTAGTCATCAGCAGAGGATGGGCTACACAATGGAAATAAGCAGGGAGAAGGAGATCTTTCTGTCTTCTGGCTTCTTGTTATGTTTGAAAGTGAAAGTGACCACTTGTTATTGTGAATCACAACGCAGCACACACTGGGCACTGGGGGCAGCTATATCCAGAACTCGAGGAGCAGTAATGTGGACGGAACCTTGCTCAAAGGTACCTCAGGGCAACCTGCTAGTCTGGGAATCAAACCCATGACCTTCAGATCCTGGGGCCACTAGGCCGCCACTGCCCCGGCTTCCTTTACCAGGGTTCCTTGAACCTAGGTGCAATCTGGAGAACCAGCCCACATACTCAAGGATGTGTCTTCAACAGTAAAGAGGGGCTACATGGAAGTAAAAGCCATGCCCACTAACGTCCTCCAGGTTTTTCTGGCTAGAAGGTCATTTTTTGGTAGAAATGTTCCAAACGGTTGAACATTTTGTTCTAAAGTTCCTCCGTTTCACTGCTGGTTCCTTTCATTGTTTGTTCGTCATGTTCTTCTAGAGGTTCTCCTTTAGCTACTAAA